>JAGDQP010015693.1:19210-42114 GCA_022664845.1 Lepisma saccharinum
GCAAGCGCTTGTTCTAGGAATGCTTAAAGCTTCACGTTCACGGTCAAGTCGGTCATAGTCATTATCATTTTCATCACTACTTGATGATTCCAGGATTGCAGTTTGTTCTGATACTTTCTGTCTCTCTTTTTCTGCTTGCTTTCGTTTCAAAACCATTGATTGCCTTTCTTGTGCTCTACATTCTCTTGCAGTGAGAATCTTGTCAATCGGACCCAAAGAACCACGTCGTTCTTTATCTCGTTGAGCGACCAGAAAATCCCGATCTTCATCAATCTTTATCGTTTTCAGGGCGTCCATATGTGCAATGTCAAACAAATCATCAAGGATTTTCATAAATTTCGATTCATTCATACGTTGCGAGGCTGTCATTCTTTTAGCGTTCTTTTTAAGTTTCGCCCAGTCATTGAAAAGACTTTCCAGCTTACTTATAGCACGATCTTCTTTACGAATCGGAATTCTAGCCTTCTCCCAAAAAACAGCAGCTTCCTTGATTACATCTCTTGCACTATTACGAATTGTCTTTTTTAAAGTTTTGTGATGGTGGAAAAATACGCTCAATATTTGTCTATTTGAAGGTAACTTACACCCTTTCAATTCTTCTTCTGTTGATCCAATTAGCCAAACTGCACTCTTTCTTCTTGTATTCGGTGATGCTGAAGCACTAGAAGCAGCCATCTTACTTCGATATTTCACATAGATACACTAATAAGTTGCAACAATCGAAATTCAATCGAAAGCTGTATTTGTATCGTCCAAGTGGCAAGTATCCCTTATAGATGGCCCAATAACTCGGCCTTGCGCGATTAGTTAGTTATATATTAAACTGGCTACTAACAATGTGTGTAAAACGCAAAATTGTGTAGTCAGTTGTAATAGCATTAATTAATATGAACATTATGTTTTCCCTATTTTGCGGAAAAAACTTGTCAAACTATTTATCGTTGTACTAAATCTAACCTGCGATTTTGCTTCCATCTAGTGGGCGCCGCGGTATGCATAAAACTTTAACAGTAGTAACTCTAGCGTAAAATATTTGTCCTGAGCGACCCCTAATTTTGGTGCTATCAGTCTAAAATTTCACGTAGTTTACATTTATGTATATTAGAACAAATGTAGGGGGCGGCACGACGGAAATTTAAAAGTTTAGAAATAAGGACCACCCTAATATATATATATCCTTTTGGGAATTTAACTCTTACAGCTTCCCAAAAGTAAGAAGGAAATTAATATTGTTTGCAAGATAATTCATAGTCCAGTTCCTAGGGAGGAGGAAAGATGAACACCGTAACACTAGAACGCCCGGACATCCTAACTCCCCCTAGAACGCCCAAAGGGGACAAATTGTCCCGCATTAAAATATTAAATAATCATGGTAACTATGTTCATATATTTTCATAACATGAACTTTAGTTTAATTATCGTGCTTAATATTACAATGTAAGGTTTCATCCTTTACATTTCAGGGTTTGTGGACTATATACAAAGGTGCATATATTGTTATACAAAAATATAAGCAGTATAGTATAATTCCAATATATTACACTTTTATTGCTTGCAGTCTATTCACGCATTCCCCAGTTCAGTTCTCTGCTTTGAGTTGCAAACTACGTAACTGTAGACAGCATTTCTATCTTTCATATTTCAAGACACAAAGACGCATTCAATTCTTTATACACTAACATAGACAATTATAACTAACCTATATACCAATATATTTCACTTTTTCTATTTGCAGTTCATTGTTACATTTTCCAGTTCAGTTCTCTACTTTTTCGTTGCAAACACAGAAACTGTAGAAAGCCTTTCTATCGTTTGGAGTACCGGGTATGCAGACTATGTACAAAGGTGCATAGACACTAATATAGGTTGTTGTGTACCCTATGTAACAATATACAGCACTTTTACTACTTGCAGTCTATTGTTACTTTCAGCAGTTCAGTTCTTTACTTTCCGCTGCAAATAGCGCAAGTGTAGCATGCCTTTGCAGTGCAAAGATTACATACCAATTTCCTACATACGGTATCATGCAGGCATGTGTAGTTTTGTTCTGCTTGCAATTTTTCAGAATCTGACACTTCCTTCGTGTGGGCAGTGGTTCAGGTGGCACTGCAGCAGAAGTATCTCCCTCGAAATCTTCTACAGCCGCACATTTCTTCGGTCTAACTTGTAAATAATCCTTCCTCAAGATTTCGATAAGATCCTTAAAATTTTTATATATATGTCACACTCCTGTAGATAATCCACGAATTTATTGCAGCTAAGTCTAGGATGTTGTAAAAAGGAAGGACTTGCTTCTACAGAATATTGTCTGGCCATTTTATCCAAAATATTCACACCAAAGTTTGTTTTATTGTAATGTGATACAGTTTCGGGAATTTTCTTCTCTGTGGTTTCTACTTATACTGCATTGTGAAGCGAGCTTATAAGCAACACATTCTTGGAACGTTTCCCTTCATATACTGTTAGTGTTATATCGACATTCTTCAAAACCTGTGTTGAGTAAAGCTTTTCTCGATTACATCTGTTGGAATTTTTCTCCTAGATTTCCTCACAGTTCCGACTATACTTATACCTTTTTGTTTGAGCATCCTGGCCAGTTGCAGAGACGTGAAATAATTGTCTGTTGTGACGTTTAGTCCTTTGTTTAGAAACGGTTCCATTAGTTGCATTGCTACATGTTCAAACAATGACTGACTGCCAGGGCGGGCATTATCCTTTCCGAGGTAAGGCATTCCTTTCAACAAATATTTGGTATCAACATCGACTGCAAGCCAGAACTTTTGGCCGTATTTGTCAGGTTTTTGAAGGCATGTATTGTGTGTAGGGGCACATTGTCTTGCTTGGAAACAGTTGTTCATCTATGGTAATATTAGGACGTGGTTTATAACACACTGTATAATTTTCAATGAATCTGTTCCACACAAAAGACACCAATGCGAATTTGTCAGTTTGCAAACGAACAGTTCTAGTAGCCTTCAAGTCAAAGCGTAAAAAGCTCATTATTTCAGAAAATCGATTTCGAGACATTGTTTCTCCACAGAATGGTAAACTCCCAAGATTTATTCCAGAGAGAGTGTAGGTCTTTGTTTCTATTTCCGCTTACACCACGCGCATAATAGCAGTAAATGCTTCAGTTTCTTCGATACTGCATGACCAATTGTCGTCTGAAGTACTCTCTGCGCTTCAGCTTCAATACATTTTTGTTTTCCCCATAATTGTTCTGTCAGTGAAAAGCTTCCAAGAAGATGCCACACTTTCTTCACAAACATTTCTTTTTGCATAAGAAGTTGGGCGGGGTGTTTCCTTCATCACATTTTGTCGTGCACGGCGCCGTTGTACATGCGTGTTCACATCTATTGATACCCATTGTGTACCATCAGGTGCTTCATACACATTATTTTTGTTTACAGTATTTACGTTATTAGAACTAGTACCTGTAAAATCTGTTTCTGCATCACTACCTTCAGTTTCTTCACCAAATGTACCTACTTTGTAACAATTGTCCTCATCTGCGTCACTGAATGAGAACTCGCCTCCATCTGATTCATCTTCTTGGATGCTACATAATTCAGCTAAAATTTGTTCCTTTCGCAATTGCGTCTTCGATCCATGTTCGTGAAACGATAGTTCTAAAGTGATTCGCTGTTACTCACTATTGCCAAATAGCTTGAGAGTGCTCAATGTTGCCATAATATTTTGCAAAATCTTCTTCGCAGTTACTAGATAGTTCAGTGTTATTAGAACAAATTTCCATCAACAATCGTCTTTCACTTTAGAAAGGCCTATTCAATCGCAATACTAACACAAACTGTTGTTTACAGAAACGATGTGATATCAAGGCAGAAAAGTAGTAACCTGGGGAACAAGATGTACTACAGGAAATCAATATTTATTACAGATGGGACATATTGTCCCCTGTGGGCATCCTAGGTATAAATGCCCATTAAACCTATGCCATTTGAGAAAATGATCGGGTTTTTTAAAAAACGCAAAAAAGTGATAGATGATTAAAAGTCACCAAGGCAAAAAGTCATAGCATCCATATAAACAAAAATAGCAAAATTAAAGTCGTGCGGGGACAATTTGTCCCCTCCGGGCGTTTTAGTGTTAATTGAATCTACTATTTAAATTAAACTCGGCAGTTAATTGTATAAAGTAATTATCTGAAACTCATGCTGTTTGAAGGATATATAGAAATTCTTAACAAATATCATTGATCCAGAATGAATTAAGTAAGTTCTCTCTGCTTATGTTTGATACCTCTCTTCACATTCAGAGGTTTTTTTTGTTTTTTTTTTTTGTTTTTTTTTTAACAAACCGGTAAAAGCTCATTCGCTTAAACCGTCTCTTGTATGTGTAGAACCCTCATCCACGTTGAAACCACTAAGACAGGTAATAGTGCGAGTTGAAGAAGGAAAAGTGAAGAAGAGAGGAAAAAGTAAAAAGTACTTTAGGAATAAAAATTTGGGGTCTCAGCTGTCTCACGAAAAAAAAAAAATCTTAGAAGGCGAACCTGCGTGTGCTTGCTTATAATTTCTTTACCTGCGTCTTGAATGGATACATTCCTGTGTCCCTTACCCCTTCACAGTACTATTCCCGCAGTCATTGCTTTCACCATTATGTAACGGTATTCAGTTTTGTCTAGAAAGAACGAAGCAATTGATAAGTATTATCTTTCTCCGCAATGTAAGTAGACATTCCCGGGGCTTAAGTTTAAAATTAAAATCTACCGGCATTCCGGTAAAATATATCCCACACTCAGGATTTTACCCACATAAGGACTGTCGGGGTTTACTTTTAACTTTTTATTACAGTAACACCGCGTTCTTCATTCCGAATTCTCAAAATATTCCTTTTGGGTAAAACATTGTTTCTTTCTCTGTTAAACTACCCACTAACAGCGCAGCCTATTTTATACCTGCTTTGGGCGGGATCATTCCCCACTTTCTGTGGTAGAAGCCAAATTTTTAAATATGGGGACATTTCGGGATTCGCCGGAAACCGAATAACCTCTCTGCTCTGTACTGCCAAAGGCCTTATATAGGATCCCTAATTAATCACAGTTTGTCGTAGAGAGTGGGAGAAAATAGGACACGACGAGAAATCTGCAGCCTTTATAACAACAAAAATATTCAGTGCTAAATTTCAAAGCAAGTAAATCTTAATATTTCGATTTAAAAAACTAAAACTTTTAGCATAAATAAAGCATAATGAGATAATTAAGTAGTCAAATTAAACCTAAAGCTGTATATACTTAATTCAGAGTTCGACCGGATTTGACTATGTATATAAGTAAAATAATCATTTTACATATGAAGAGTACACGGAAAGAACACTCAATCTCCATTTTTGAAAGTTGTGAGGAAACACACATTTTAAGGTGTAAGCACTTGAATTTAAATTTATTTTTGGTCTTTGGGCATCTTATCGGCCTACGCCAAAGTGCCTAAAGGTCAAAAAGAAATTTAAATTCAAGTGCTTACACCTTAAAATGTGTGTTTCCTCACAACTTTCAAAGATAAACTTTGATTGTTCTTTCCCTGTACTCTTCATATACAAGATTACAAAATGTAATATTACGAGATAGAATAAAGCAGTAAAAAAAATACATCGTGGAACATAACAGAAAAGAACCGGTTGTACAAAATTAAAAAAGCTTTACGTTAATTACAATATCTACCTCAAGAAACACGGATCTTAAATGTGTTTTCATTCAGTATTATTAGCGTAGTTCAAAAGTTATATTATGGATCACCTACATTCTTCAGGCGTATATGAAATTCCTGTGAATGTAGGTGTGACTAAAAGTAATGTTAGGAGCCACGTGGCTCGGTTGGTAGAGCGCTCACCTCTGGTACTAGGGGTCGTCGAATCGATCCCTGCTCATGCCATGTGGGCTTTGTGGTGGACAAACACCGTGTGCGTGGGTTTTCTCGGGGTGCACCCGTTTCCTCCCACTTTTTTCATTCCATCAATTCATCCCATTATTATTCATAAGACCTGAGCCATAGTTGCCTAAAGGCCTTAAAATAAATTAAAAATTATGTTAAGACCGGATTTAGATGACATATTAGAGACGCAAAAACTTCCAACCCTGTGTCAGGTTCATCCTAACACACAACACAAATGACAACATAATTTCATTCCGCGTCACTCACATCAGATTCGTACACCGACAAGATAGTGAAACAGACCGATTTTATTATAACATAAAGAAAAATTCACTCAAATACAGACAGGGACAATTTAAATAAATCACGGGTCTCCCTTCATAGATACTTAATTAGAACACAAAAATAAAGACAATACTAAAAATACTGTAGTAACCTTCCAATTTTGTGTCTTGCCACAGTATAATTACATGGTTAAATTAAGATACCGTTTAGATTTCTATAACCTTAATAAATAGCTTAAAATATATACAGGGTGGACAAAAATTCATTGTTAAAACTGTAGGAACGAAAAGTACTCATCAAAATAAAGAGAAAATTTGGCTTTGTAATTTGTCGAATTCCCCACACTCTCATTTCCACATTCTCCAATCTGCCCCAGACACAAGATCAGTATTTCATACCAAACCTTGATTAGTTTTTCATCACCCATCTTAGAAACATCTTAGTTCGTACGAATCCTTCCTCGCCACCACCCCAAACCGGCGCCCACATATGCAAATGACCCAGATGTAGGACCTGCTCCATTTTCATCACTTCTCCCACAGTCACTATCAATACTGCTAGTGGCCGGTGCATCCTAGATCCCAAGGGTACATGCCACACCTCTAGTGTAATATACATCCTAACGTGTAAGTTCTGTTATGCCTTTTATATGGGGGGAAACAGGTGGGCCTCTCATCATTCGTCTTAATAACCATCGCCACTTTTGCACTATCAACAAACCGGATACCCCAGTCTCATTACACACCCAGTCACACAATACCAATTTTGATCTATCTTTCCTTGTTGCCATAATACACACATTGTCCCCCTACAACCAGCACCTCAACACACCGTCTGTGGAAGGGGACCTTTAATAATAACTTGAGCGCAAAAATTCTAAACCTTCCGTTTCCTCTGCATTTCCAAAACATTTCCTTCCACGATCCCCTCCCGAACTTACACGCAATACAGTTGTCAATTGTTCCAAGCTCCTGAAATCTACACGTTATACAGCAATCAATTGTTCTCCAAGCTTGATGCGTCGTGCCACTATCGTCTTAATCTTTTTTCGATCTGCACGTGTCCGTCATTTATTCTTCCGTCAAAGACCTCCCGGCATAAGGACTTTCAAAGTCCGAAATATCGAGGAAGTCTTATGTTAATTATTGGGCGCGTGTGTTCTCATATGGAACAAATAAGCTGTAAGTAAATTCCTTCCTTTTTATTGTAAATTAACCTCAGGGTTCGATTTGCCAGGGATAATACCGGAGCCCTGTTTATTGATTCCGAATATCCCCCCAACCTGAGATAAAATCTTTGAATGTCTACCTAAACAGTTACTATGTTGAAACTTACCAGCAACCGCCAGTTTTAGGGTCCCCTCTTCGGAATTTATAACAAATCGAACACTAATTTACCTTATATTTATAAGATTGGCAAAATGGCGTATCCTTGACACAAGTCCCGCACCTGTCCGCTCTGTCCCTTTTCTCTCCTACCATGTGAAAATGCTTTTGCGAAACGTTGACGCCTTTCTATTGTGTTTGTGAAGTTCGTGTAACTTTGTCTTGGTATTCTGCTATGTAAGTATCCTTTTTTTCCTACCTTTCTTTACCATCATATATATATATATATATATACGGAGTAAGTACTACTCCGTAACTGCGTGAGTGTTATTTGACTGCAGTCAAACTGTTTTAATTTTCCATGCATATGATTATGAGTGTAATGATTAATTTTTGTTTGTTTAATTATTGTTCGAGATCTATATTGAGTCTCGTTGAACAAAAATGTTTCTTTTTTGATAATATGGCGTTTTATTGAACAAAACATAAGCACTGCATATTACTAAATCAATTTGCAGCAATAAAGTGGTAACCAAGAAATAAAGCAACAATCGTTAACAGATGAGTTGTTCTGTATCGCTGTATGATTGTTAATATTGCAAACATTAAAATAATTCAAAGCATAATATTTAAGTGTATTATTTCATTGAAAAGTTTAAAATAGCATAAAGTTACTTGCTCTGATAAAAAAAAAAACATTTTTAATACTTCATATGCAGGGCGGTAACGTAATGCACTGACAAACTCCAGTTATCGGGCTGGAAATTCTGCTGCGTTTCAGAACACGGCGTGGTATCACCAAAGACTTCGAACCTGCCCTATCCAGAAACTTCTACCGCTATTAAAATTGTGCAGTGGACGCGCAAGGGATTCCTCAAAGAAAGTAGTAGATTCCCAGAAATTCTTTGAAGACAGGGTTGGGATTCGTCTTACTTTTCCTACTTTTTTAGATTTTTTTTCTGTTTTACTTTTAAAGGTTTTACGATCAAGTTAATTTCTTGATTTTTTTTTTCTCAAAATTTGCGTCCTTTCTGGTTACAGTAGACACGGTGCTTCTGTGCGGAGTGTATATCCTCTTAACTATTGCCGAAACTTTTTATTTTTTATATTGTTATGCTTTAGCAATGTTGTATTTGTTTTGAAGTATTCAGCAAGTCATTTCCGAAAATTTCTTTCCTTTTTCTTTTATTTTTTAAATACATATGTTGTAATACTTTTGTGTATTACAAAGGAAACAACGTGCCGAATAAACGCACAACATTTAGCGACGACTGGCTTAAGAGGAAAAATGCCAATGGACATGTTTTGGAAACATGATGTGAAAGAAAAAACAGGTTTGTGTAAGAACAACATTAGATGTGACAGTCGTGAATTGAGTCAGCTGATTGGTCATTCAGGTTCATGTTTCGAAGATTAAAGGATTAGTAAAGGGAACACTGATGACTTTAGTGAAATTAAATCCTGTGCCTTCGAAGAGTACTAATATTTCATCATGCACACAGGCCCAGTCTCTTACTTGCTGGTCTTCAAAAGTTAATGTAAGAAAAGCAGAACTTCTAGTAGTAGAAAGTAGTAGAAAGCAATATTTCATTTAATTCTTCTAAAGATATGCGTGAGCTGTTTTGTACAATGTTCTCCGACAGTAGATGGGACGGGCATAGTGCTGTTAACGCCCATAAAATTAATGTTATCGTATCTGACAGTAGAATAGCTTGAAAGTTTCATCTCAAATGTAATAAATTATCATGCCTGATTTCTGACGCTGTTTGTCCACTTTTTATGAAGTTATGATGCTTGCTATAAAGAATTCCAATTCCCCTTATTGCATTTCATATGATGAAATAGGTCAGTAAAAAAGTAGCTTGACCTCAAAATGAGATATTGGTGTGAACAACGTAACTTAGTTTTAGTTCATCATTTAGATTCGCATTTCATGCGACAGACAAAGGGCAAAGATATAGCTGAAAATGTAATTAAATCTGTGAATAATGGAAAACTTCCTCTTAGAAATTTGATTGTCCTGGATAGTGTTGGACCAAATGTAAATAAAACTGTTTTCCAGATTATATATGAAAACAAGAAGGAGCAAGATTACTTGTGAGTTACTCATAATTCATGGTGCATTTGGCGTAGCTGTGAAAGAATTTGGAGAAGACATTGTGGAGTTAATTATTGATGTTTGTAACTTCTTAAAATTATCACCAGTTAGATCAGAAGATCTCAGAAAAGTTCAAGATGCTCTTGAGTTCGATAAGCTAAAGTTTTTAAAGCATGTGGAATGTAGGCGGTTAGGTATTGCTCTTGAGACAGTTAAAGATCTGTGGCCTGTTTTGAAACATTATTTCCTGCATGAACTAAAAAAAAAAAAAAAAAAAAAAAAAAGGTACAGAAGAATTGTAAAGTGTTTAAATATCCCCAATACTATCCTGACCAAAATCAACTTTCTTTTGGCCATAAGTAAAGTTTTAAATAGATTTATGGTTTTTTTTTAACGTGAATCACCTCACATACATATTCTGTATGATCCTTTGAAGACATTGTTTATAATAACTCTTTTGACTGGGCTTGTAAAACCTGATAAACTGAATGGCAAAGGAATTTGTGACCTAAGACTCTTTGAGCATCCTGGCATATGTACTGGATTAAGTGATACTGACTTAGAAATTAGCACTGAAACACGTAACATTTTAACAAAACTCAAAACACATCCAGAGTGAAATATATATGTAGTAATTAGGAAGGTTTTCTGCATGCTGTTGGAGAAAATCTTAAAGAAATTCCTTTAGATAATACGGTATAGAAGTCTTGGGTACCTCAAATCAGATGCCAGGTGTAAAAGTTTGAAGTTAAGAGGCAGTAAAAGAACTTTCTCAAAACGTTAAAATCGTTCTTATTCAAGCTCATTTCGACCTCTTTTGTGTTCTGAAGATAAGAAAGACTTTCCACGTGAGTAATAATGATATACGTAATCACCGCCATCTAACCGACCAATGCCATTGCCTGTCGTTGGTAACAAAACGTTCGTTGAATGCATGTAGTCCTTATTCCTGATTGTTATGTAACCACGCATTATTTTACAAAATCGCTCGACATATGAAATCTGTTTGAGATAGCGACTTGGCACATTCGAATTACGTACTGGAACATCATGTAATGCATGCTTATTTCGATCCACTTTTATTTCAGAGAATTTCTGGGAATCCCCTACTTCCTTTGGGGAATCCCTTGCACAATTTTGGAATATGCATTTTTGGATAGGGCAGATCTTTGATGATACCACTCTACATCAGTGATATTGGAAATTTGAGTTCTAAAGTTCATTTTCCCTAACTTTTTTCATCCCTCGAAGTTTATCGGTACATTATGTTAGCATCCAGTATAATGTTGAATTGATTAAAAAGTGCTTTTCTGCATTCAACCGATGTAATATTCCTTTTGCAAACAAAATAATACAGTTAGCTAGAGATAAGGAAGCCGAAAATGAAATTTTGTGGTCATTGAGCTTAATATACATAAAATAGGCATGTCCAAGAAATAGAGCACGCTTTTCAGATAAACCAATTTATTGGCAGAAAAAAGCATACAGGTTCGTGCAAATAAGTATACAAGTTCTTTATACATGTTACTGTTTTAAAACACGCAAAGCCTGTCGAACGCCCTTGGTTCCAGTAGCACGAAGAACCTTCCAGGCAAGGCACATGATGTTTTTCCATGCTCTTGAGCAATGTGTGCGCTGACGTTGAACCATATTCGTTTCAAGTCACGAAGACTTTGTGGCTGCCTGGGTCGTCTAGCATACTCCAGCTTGCATAGCGCCCAAAACTTCTTAATTCCTCTCGTTTCAGGCATATTTGGGGCATTGTCCTTTTTCTCCACGAAATCGATGCCCTGACTGCGCAGGTAATCTGTCACAACACGAGCATAATGTGCCGTTGCCATATCTGGCCTGCCGCTGTAGCTCAGTGGTAGAGCGTTGGCGTAGCACTCGGGAGTTTCTAGGTTGGATTCCAGCGGCTGACCATCCTAACTTAGGTTTTTCCTGTCACACCAGGCAAATGCCGGGATGGCACCTTCAAAATAGGCCCTGGCCTACACCTTCCTATGTCCTTTCCCCTCCCCTATCCCGGCTGAGCCTCAGATGCCTAAAGGCCATAAATATAAGGTGGCAAGATGGCAGACGCACAGGTGGAGTTCTGCGTTGTGTGCGGATATAAAATTAAGAAAAATGATGAAATTGTGAAGTGCGACGGAAAATGTGTCTCGTTATTTCACAAAAACTGTGTTAGTATAAGCAAAAGTGATTTTGAGGCAAAGATGAAGTCAAAAGAAAACCTGATATTGCAACAGGGAAGACTGTGAGCAGAGAGGTCATTCCAAGGACATAGTGTTATCACTGAAGAAATGGAAACTGAATTTAGTAAGCTAAATAAAACTGTCAAACTGGTATCGGAAGAAAATAAAGCAATTAAAACCTCCATGGATCATTTCAACTTGGAGTTTGAAGAGTTTAAAAAAGATCTAAGTGATTTGAAATCAAAGATAAACATTACAAGGGACATTTCCGAAGTACAAAAAGTAGTCTAGCAATTAAAGCAATATTCGAGAAGGAACAATGTTGAAATTCATGGAATCGCTGAAAAAGCAGGCGAAACTAAAGATGATGTGTACAAAATAGTAATGAATGTAGCTGAAGCGCTTCATATCTCGTTACTTAAAGAACAAATTGACATCGCTCATAGAATTTCGACAAGGGTACCAAGGCCAATTATTGTGAAGTTTACGAGCAGGTGGAAAAAAGAACTTTTGGATGCAAGAAAGAAGAAAAGGGATTCCAGAAGGTAGTAGTAATAGTAGAGTGTACCTCAATGAAAACTTAACTGAGAAAAACAAAGGTCTCCACAAAAAAGTCAGATATAAGATCAGCTGCTAAATTTGTGTGGGTACGTGATGGCCAAATATTTGCACGTAAATCTGAAAACGAAAGAGCTGTGTGGGTCAGAAATGATGATGACTTCGCTGCTCTAAGAAAGTAGGGAAATAAGTTTTGTGCAAACGATGTTTTCATGACCAATTATTTACCAGCTGTGTAGTTATTTATTTGACTAGTTTTTATGAATAGTGTTACTCCAGATGACTTAGTCCTAACTAATCAAGATTTGTTCTTTAAGACAGTTGAACATTTTAACAGATTTTCAAATCATCATGTACAAGGGAACAGTGTAACTTGTCTAACATTAAATACAAGAAGTATTAGAAATAAGCTTATAAAAGTAGAGTCACTATTAAATAGGCTTTCTTTAATTGATATAATTGCTGTGAGTGAAACTTGGTTATATCCACTAGAAACTAAATTTTTTAATATAAGCAACTATACCCCTGTACATGCTCACAGGGGTGAGAAAACTGGTGGTTGTGTTGCCTTGTATGTTCATTGCAGCTGGAAATTCAGAGTGTTGGGACAGGTAGAAAAAGAACATAGTATCCTTGCAATTGAAATATATAATGCTTCAATTAGTATTAATGTAATATCTGTATATAACTCGAAAAACAATCACGCTGCTCAAATGTCGCCTGACCTAGAAAATATTCTAGCAATATGTTCTCACAAACCTTTACTTGTTACTGGTGATTTTAATGTAAACCTTCTTGAATTTACCGCTCCTGAAGATTCAGAACTAATAACCCTATTAAAATCGTATGGTTTAGTTTTATGTAATCGAACTCACCCAACAAGAGTAACTGAGAACTCAGTCTTTTTTAATTCACTTTATTTTATTTGAATATATGTGCAAGAGTAATAATTACACATTATATAATTTTGGGTAGTCATCTCACATTGTCAAAACAAAATTTGAACAGTGTAAGTCAGATTTTAGAAAACATGGTAAATCCCATTTAGATTTTAGAAAACATGATAAATCCCATAATATAAACATTATTATACGTATGACTTTAGTAATTTCATTGCAATTTGCTGACCCTGTTTACATATACAATAATTAAGATTACAAAAAACAATTGGTGTATAACACACCATTTGGTCAAAATTCTCTTTGAAAACATTTTACACAAATATGCAAAGAAATCGATGTTTCATTCTCTCTCTCTCTCTCTCTCTCTTTTTTTTTTTTTTTTTTTTTTTTTAATAAAACAACGTTATTAGCATGTTTTTGATTATAACATTGAAGTACATATTTTTGGCGTTGTTTAAATATTTCAACATTTGGGTCAGCATCTATTTTCAACATATATTGAATACACATCAGAATTAACCAGGTGATCATTTTGTTTTTGGTCCTATTATAAAATCTATAACCTGGTTCTAACAGTATTTTTGTGAGCATATATTCAGATGTTGAAGTTTACTTTGTACATACATCAGAATGTTATTAAACTTCGAACATTTTGTTATATGATGAAAAAATGAATCAGGACTATAACATTTTTGACATAAATCATCGGTAATTATCTGTAATTGTTTCAACTTTGCCTTATATGGCAGAATGTCATTTAAAATACAAAACCATTGGATCTGAGCGTATGGATAGTCCTGTATCAGTCAAGAATACATCATCCATTTCAGCTGCTAATTTTTGCCAAGGTTGAATATTAATAGGTGCTTCCAAAGTAACAGAATGAATTATAAGTTGTGTATATTTGAACCAAATATTATTATTACCATTCATAACGCATTCACCCGTACGATGAATCTTTAGTGCAAGGCTTTGTAATTGTATATGTTTTAAATATAACCCACCAGCATTAACAGGTAAATATAGTCGTTCTCTTGCCATATTTAAAAATAACCTTGCCATATAAAAAGAACTATATTTCAAAATAGATGCATTGAGACTTTTTGGAAATGGAAAAAATTGCAAAGTGAAATACATTTTACTGTATACATGTGTGTTCAGAAATTTAGCACGTGCATGTAAAGTAGAAAAAACTTTCTTATATTGGGTACAATCAATGATCATATGTTTTACTAATTTACTAGTTGTCTTGTGATATGATTGCCTTAAACTTGCATACCATTCAGAACCTAGTACCTTCAGATGGTCCACAATTGGAATATACATGTGTAAATCCGTGTGATACACTTTTGAGAGTAATAGCATTTGAGACTTTTTTAGATTTAATTGGAGTCCAGCTACTTGTTTAAGCTTTTGAAAGAGCTGGGTAATTTTAATTAGTTAGTGTTTAGGTCGAATAATCATGGTAATGTCATCAATATATGCAAAGTATTTAAAACAAGCACCTCGGAATTCCCAACATGTTATTAGTGATGACATGTAATTGAGCATTGGAATAAGAATTAAGCTATAAATAAGCGCAGACTCATGGGATCCCTGCCACACCTGCGTTGAGCTTTAATACTGGCTGAAATGCTACCATTTACATTTATTTTAAAAGTTCTCTTCGATAAAATGGCACCATACATGTGTACAAAATTGCATGGAAAGCCCATCATTTTTAATATTGCTATTATATACGAGTGAAATACACTAGAAAAAGTAGCGTGGCAATCTAAGCTTAGTAAAGCAACATCATCATTCTGAATTTTTCCTGTGTTCGCACAACTACTTTTAAATTATAAATTAAGTCTTATATAGGGGTAGTACCATTAAGACCACTTTTTTTTTTAATTCAATTTATTTGCCAAAAGTATACAAATTGATGATAACTCAAAGAGTAAGGCACTGGTACGCGCCAAAAGAAATGATCAAGATGAATTTACAATCATTACACTACAATTAGACAGAGAAACTATTATATACAGTAATACAGATCAAAGCATTAAAGAACATTGTTCATCTTACGAGCGAAATTACACTATAAAATGTTGGTACCACAAAAACTGGTACACAGGCGCCACAAGGCCATATCATAGCACATAAAGTAATGACAAATATATGTACAATATCAAACAAGTAGAAATTGCCTATCTGCCTGCTAGTATGACAAGGTATCTACAAAGGAAACAAACTGCTGATTGTGAGATTGATTATAAAAAAAGAGTTCAGCGCGGAGCCTCTGTTGAAAAAGTAACAAATTAGAGGGCATATATTCACAAAGAATTAACTGAATGGTAATTATCATGAGCCACGTCAAAAATTTTTGTTTAGTGCGATGATAGAAGTGATATGTAGGAAAAAGGAGATACCTGGTAATACCACTAGGGTGCCAGGCTTGTTGGAGAAGATGATGATTACATTTACTTTGTACATGTATAAGAATTGGATTATAGGTGTTACATTGAGTCAAAAAATGCATACGGTCATCCACGTTGTGACATTCTTCACATAATGGATCATTGACAATTTTTAATTGAATTTCTTTTTCCAACGTTGGGATTAAGTTATGAATTAACAAATACCAAAAATTATGAGCTAGGGGATAACACGTAATAAGGTTATAATTAGTCCACAACAGGGCATTGAAACAATTTGCTTGACGAAAAATAGGTAAATGTTGAGGAAGAAAATAAGTTTTGAATAAATATTTATACCAGGTTTGAACAGTCCATTCTTCAGGTTGAGAATGACTAGCAATAGAATATGCAATATTAAGCAACGGTTGCACCATATCAGGGAGAAGCACAGACCACGGCTTACAATTCATTGGAGATTGAATATCCATGAAGTGTAACACTAAATTGCAAATTACAGCACAAATGGTGTTTTCAGTGTCCGTAATTAAATAAGACAGACGATGTGTTTGCAACGCCATGGCCTGGAGTTGTAAATTCTTTAAATTCATACCACCTTGTGAATACGGTAAATATAACACATTTCTGTTTAGTCTAAAACTGAGTTTATTCCAAATAAAATAACCACTATGTTTAGTAAGGGAAGCTAAAAGGGATTTAGGAAATGAAAAAAATTGCAAAAAATAATAAAATCGACTATAGATAAAGATGTTAAGAAATTTAATCCTGGCTCTTAAAGTCGTAAATAGATTGTAATAGGGAACCATGGCACCGATTGCTTTTTGAACCAATATTTTAGCATTGAGAAATTGGGTTGTCCGTATAGACATGGTCCATGAGATGCCTAATAGTTTAAGAGTAGACACTATGGGAAAAGGAGAGGTGATGTTCGTGTGAGAGGGTGAAGATAAGAAGAGTAACTGAGTTTTGTTAACATTAAGTTGGAAACCAGCAGTGTGTTGTAATTGAGCAAATAATGCCTGAATAAATTGAAGTTCGGATGTAGAACGAATAATTACACTGAGATCATCTAAGTAGGAGTAGAATTTAAAATGAATTTGTTGAAACTTCCAACCGAGTAGTTTGGTTTGGAGATAGTTGAGTATGGGAGCTAATGCAATGCTGAAAAAGAGGGACGACTCTGGACAACCTTGTAAGAATCCTTTCTGAATATGTATGGTGGGCGAAAGCCAACGATTAACCTGAAGTTTAACGGTACGATGTGATAATATGTGTTGATATAAGAGGACAAACTGGTGAGGAAAACCCATGTGTCTTAACACTTGTAAAAAATAATCATGGAAAACCAAGTCAAAAGCAGAAGTGCAGTCAACACTGAGCAAACCGACATTGTCTTCTTTGATAATAGACTGTGTATGAATAAATGTTTTCAAATTCCACAAAATTTCATATATGGGTGGGGTATATTTTAAGCCACCTTGATGTTCATTTAAAATAGAGGAAACTAAAGGCTTTATGCGGTTATAAAGAACTTTAAGTAACACTTTTTGTTCAACGTTAACAAGAGTGAGCATCCGAAATGCATTGAGTTTACAATGAGTAGGAGTGGACTTTTGTTGCTTGGGAATCAGGATGCTAATGCCGTGTAAAAATTCATATGGAAGACTGGAGACATACCAAATCGAATTATATAAGCGGTGTAAAATAGGAATGAGCATATCCTTAAATTGTAAATACCACTGAACTGTTAAACCATCAGCACCAGGAGCTGCCTTAGAGTTTAGACTAGTAAAGCGACTAAAATTTCATCAGAGGAAAATGGTACTTGCAGCATTTCTGTATCATGAATGGGTAATAAGGGAATATAAGGGGTTAACTCTTGAAATAAGTTTGAAACCTGAGATTTTTTAAAATTAGATTGAAATTTGGTTTTGACTTCTTCATAAAAAATAGCATTGGAAACCTGGCTACCTACATACAAGTTATCATGGCTATCTTGAAAATGGTGTATCACTCTATTGTTTTGGGTAGTTCGTGCCATCATGAAGGTGTAGAAATTGGGAGGTTCCTGAATACCTAATTGACGAAATGACGTAATGTATAAATTACGAGTCGCCTGTGTGAAATAAATTTTCCTTACAATTGCTTGAAATTGATGAATATCAGCTAACATATTATTAGTGGGCGTATGAGCTGTTATGGCGGCGTTAAGTAACATATGATAATACCTTAGTTGTGTACGCCTTAATGTTGCCTGATGTTGGGCAAAGCGTTTTGAATGATATATCAGTTGTTTTTTTAGTTTGTTCCATAATATCCACAGTTGCGTGGCGTCAAGCGGTGCTGAACCAGTAACAAATGGAGAATGATTAATAATTTCGTATACTAAGGTTGAGTAATCTTGATTATCTAAATGTAAATTATTAAATTTCCACATGTATGCTGAGCGTAAAAACTTGGAGGACTGCAAGTCTATGAAACCCACTATCATTGAGTGATCAGACCACATGAGTTTAGTGCAGAGCATTCGTTTTATAGAAGGTTCCAGGAAGTTATTAACAAGGAGAACATCAATACGACTTGATCCAAAAGAGTGATGATAAGTATGGCCGGGTTCTTGTGGAAAAAGGTTTCGATACACATCCGTAAATTTGTACGTTTGAAGAAAGCGTTTATAAACGGCACTAGGTTTTTGTTCAGAAGTCGAGTCAATTGGATAGGCAAACATATTTATATCCCCAGTAATGATAATGGGGTGGTTACAATGTTGATGAATAATTTTTACGAGATCGAACATAAACACTTCGTGACGTAATTTTGTCTGTTGCGAACCACTGGGGGCATAAATGCCAATGATAAGCACTTGGTGAATCCAACCGTAGATGATACGACCACTGGGGTGATACAAAATATTGGATAAATTAACATCACCTCTGAAAAAGAAAACACTCCTCGGGGGTTTGTGGGCAACACATTATTAAAGAACTTGTAGATAGTTGATACATGCTTGTATGGAATGGTTTCCGAGGTGATCGACACATCTATATTATGATTCTGCATTTGTTGTTCAAGGTAAGACCAATTTTGAAAATTTGCAGAGAGCCTTGTACATTGAAGGCGCCAATGCCGTAGGTTTGCATAGTGATTACCACAGCGGCAAGAACAACATGCCAGCTAATAACGCAAAGAAAAGAGTCAAATAATGCACTTGATTTTGTCATTCTGAGGACAATACCACTTAAGAATATATAGACAAAACAAAGTATTCACTTTAGTGCAAAATGTGAACACAAAAAAACAAAATTGAGCTTTTAAGGTCAAGGAGAAACAGACTTGCACTTTGTAGTAATTAGGATGGAAATTAAGATTTACGTTGTTTGGCCTTGGATTGTTTGCGGTTTTTTTTTTTAAATTTTGCGGTGGAATATTACTGATTCACTTTGTGATAATTCAACAGAAGGCTTGACATCCGTATTTGCTTCAATCGATGATTCACTCTCTTCAGTCAAAATGATGTCTGCAGCAGTCATACAGTTGTCAGGTTCAGAATTGGAATGTTCTAACACACTGGCACTTTGGGGAGGTGACACGGTGACATGAGAATCTCTCGTAATAATGTTGGAATTGACTAACATTATGGGAGCACTATCTTCTTCAATCGTAGACTGCTGATCACTAACTAAAGCGTGTTCATAAGAATTTGTCAAAAGATCACTGGTTGACGAAAGCGGCACACCGGTAACAGTACTGTTTTTGACTTGCCAAAATTCGACACTTTTATTTTGTAATGAATTTTTGTCCTCGCCAACTTCTTTCGGAAAAGTGGAAGGCGATATGATGGGCTTGGGTAATGGAAAATCGAGTTCAGTGAAAACAGGTGTGACAGGCTTCGTTGTAGGAAGATTATAGGGAGTAAGTACTGTAGTAGGTCCCGTAGAAACCGTAGGACACTTGTCAGAGGGATGAGTAGGATTGCCACATTTTACGCAACGAATCAAGTCATTTGTAAATAGTTGAACTTTATATTTTTGTATGACTGTATATACTGGTAAGGCTTTTGCATTACGCCGTAGAAAAACTGTACGCCGACCTGAGTAAGCACCTGGATAATCATATTTTTCCGTAAATTTATGCTGTTCAATTTTAATTACCGTTCCAAATTGTGCAAAATATGAACTCAAACTGTTATTTGGAAAGTTATGAGGTAACGTTGCCACATGTACACTGGTAATGTCTTCCACGACTTTAAGGATTGGCAGATGAAAAATTGGGTTTTGAAAACGGAAAGCTACTTCCTTACCTGTTTTCTGGAGCGTACGTTCCACAATAGCATCCGACGTTACCTGTATAAAGATAGCATGTTGATAAGCGTTGAATTCAATCTGTATCACCTCCTCAACTGCCAATTGTAAATGTTGTTTGATATTGCTATGAATTTCGAGCATATCAGGTCTAAAAGGCACACTTCGACAATTGACACTAATAGTTGAATTTCGATAATATTGATTATAGTCATTCATGTTGGCTACACTAGCTGTTGCGAAAAGAGTGTATTTGTCCACTTCAAAAAAATGGTTACAATTTGATTATGTATAACTGGAACAAATTGGTAAAGTCAAACTGGAGTCACTATACCCAATTCAAATTCGCTCACACGCAAAAGACGAAGGAAGGAGCTCGCTTTAGAACAACCTGTCGCCTCAGCGACCACCACGTAATCAGACCACTTTGGTAGGAGGTTAACACAGATGGAGCTATGCCACTAAGACGATTATATATATCATTTTGGTAAAGATCTTTTCTACTGTCATGAGAGTAATCAACAGTAACCATTTATATCTGGTGTATGATTCTGTGGACGATTCGGCTTAGGGATCAATATACCCAGGCCTTGCCAAAATTCAATATGAAAAGCTGGATGGTCCAAGATGAATTATATACAGTTGTAAGAACTGGAATAATCAGTTGTTTAAATTTGCAAAACCAGTGAGTGAACAGTCAAATCCATCATTCCGGTAGCAGCTTTAAGATTTAATGTTAATAATGCATTTTCGATTTCATTTTCTGTAAATGGTTGATTAAGTTCTTCACTATCTTGCACCGTAATTATCGGGGTAAAATTCTTTAAATCATGTTCATATATTTTGGAAATTGGTGGTACTTGAAATTGATTAGCGATAGTACGTGTAATTTCTCCCACTCCCTCTTTCTTTGTAACCACATTACCTGTCTCATTCTGAAACTGCTTTATAATCATATTTGAACGTTGTTTTCTAGCTATGGTAAATTGATGAATATTAGCTGGTTCCTTAATTCCTAATTTACGAAGACAAGATGTATATAGAAAACTATTATTTTGTACTTCATTAAGTTGTCGTAACATAGCCTGATATTTATGAATATTAGGAAGTTGATTATTCTGTGGAGAATGATTTTGAACTACTGCATCAAGTAATTTATAATAATACTGTTTTTGGTCTCGTCTAACTTTAGCTTTCCTTTGCGCAAATTCTTTAGAATAATAAATAATCCTTTTCTTTAATTTTATCCAGTATTCAGTAGAAGTACCTTGTTCATTAACATAGACATTATTCTTATATTCATTTACAACCTCTGTAATTAAAGTGACATATTCCTGATCAGACAAATGTAGTTTATTAAAGCGCCATATATACTGCGATTTAAGGATTTTTTGTTCCGGTAATTTACAGTATATAGTTAACATTGCATGATTCGAACATTCTAAATTGCATTTCTCGATTCGTTGAATGTACGGTAAGAATTATTAGCAAAACACATGTCAATCCTTGATGACCCGTTGGTGTGTACAAAGGTAAATCCCACATCATTTGGAAACTTTTGACGCCATATATCTATGAGTTGAAATGATTTGACAAATTCTAGAAATGTTTTGCTAGGAGGCGTTAAGGATGTGGTGTCTCTTTTAGTAAGAACTATGTTAAAATCACCCAATAATAAAACAGGATCATTTCTATATTGATGTAACATTTGCATTAAGTGGAACAAAAATTCCTCATTGCGTTGTCGCATAAATTGAAAACCGCTCTTAGCATATACACCAATTATAATTAGCTCTCCACATCGACTTGCTACAATTCGTCCACTGAAATGTTTTATAATATTCGTAAGTTCTACATCGTTACGATGTAATATTCCTACACCCCTTGTTTCAGTAAGTGAAAGATTATTTATAAACTGGTAATTAAAGGAATCATGTGTGTATTCTACCGTTTTAGTAGCTATTAGAATGTCAATCATCCGGTTTTGTGCAGTTTTTTCTAAAGCTACCCATCGATTTGACAAAGCAGTTGACTCCACGCTTGGAAACAGTTGCTCATCTATGGTAATATTAGGACGTGGTTTATAACACACTGCATAATTTTCAATGAATCTGTCCACACAAAAGACACCAATGAGAATTTGTCAGTTTGCAAATGAACAGTTCTAGTAGCCTTCAAGTCAAAGCGTAAAAACATCATTATTTCAGAAAATCGATTTCGAGAAATTGTTTCACCACAGAATGGTAAATTCCCAAGATTTACTCCAGAGAGAGTGTATGTAGGTCTTTGTTTCTATTTCCGCCTACACCACGCGCATATATGATACATTTTCAGATTCCATAATCCAACCGTACTACTTGCATGAGGACGATCAAGCATAAATGTGTTTGGAATATTGTGCACGTTATGTCAACTTAATTCTAACTTGTCTCATTTCTTTACTTTTTCATTCATAAATATTAATAAGGCCGTGACATTCCCTTATCATGATTTCTAAAATAAACAACACACACTTTGTTTTTATGGATCGTTTTAGTAACCAAGAACCATATCCCATCTCCTTTCCATTAAGCTTTTGTTTCGTGCCTTCAAATTTCAAGAAGTTGATTTCCAGTCGAGACTCAAACGCAGAACTCTAATTCTGTCTCATGACCGGACTTTTATAACCACTTGACCACTGAGGTCGTCTTATTACCCTATATTGCAATGTTTACATTATTAATCATTGCCATCGAGGGTTGCAATGGTATTCTCTCTCATTTATAACAAATAAATAAATCGTTGAATGTATGGCAGTTCGGAGAATAGCTTTGACTCCTGTTGGTTATGCAACCACGCACGTATATATATTTAACAAATATCACTCGGCAAATGGAATCTGTTTGAGATATCGACTTGACGCAAACAAATTATTATTACCTGCTGAAAAGTC
>JAGDQP010015694.1:444-12944 GCA_022664845.1 Lepisma saccharinum
ATATATATATATATATATATATATATATATATATATAAATTACAATTTTGGAAAGTAGAATGGTAGAGTCATGGAATTTTGTGTGCTATAAAGAAATTTAAATACCTAATGTATGACTTATGTCCAATCAAGTTTCTCAGTAAAAGGTAACTTTTTTTTATATAACATCAGTTCATGTCACAAACTTCCCATAATCACATTTTCCTTCTTACCACAATTTGCGAAAATATCGAGAAAATAAGTATCATGAGAGTGCCTCCCACTCTGTGTACTCTTTCTTTCTTTCATATGTGTGGATAGCGAGTGTTTGAAGTCGACCATCCAGCAGCTTTGCAAGGAGTCATATAGCTAGAATATGAGGTTGTCGGCATTTTTTTTTTTCGAAATAACCGAGCCCATAGCTTACAAGGGTGAAATATACTATCCGTATTACGCTAGAGTTTTAATCCGAAAAGTGTGGAATTGTGGATGCATAAACTAATGTTTCCACCCGAAACTAAAGCGAATGGCCTTTCCCCACCATTCTATCATGCTTCTACGGTAGTTGGATCATAGAACTTCGTTACACAGATCTAATCGCCAAAGGGCACTGAGACCTGATGTCGGTGGAGGCAAGAAATGCAATGAAATAGGCTGCAACGTGTAACTTAATTGTACCCACAATGACCCCACATTCTGTCCCACTGTTTTAAAATTTGCAGGTATTCCTTTCAATACCTGTTAACAAATCACCGCAATATAAGCACTGTGTTTTAAAACAGTGAAGACCAAGAAGTCACACAAGAAAATAAATCCCCATATTTTAACTAATATTTTATGTGTTCTGAATGTATCGCTTACTTGAACACCTAACAATTACGTGCTACGTTCTGTTAGAAGGTGACTGTAGACCGACCGCTTTCACCACTGGACCATTCTTATCTGTTGCTGGCTGCTTCGTTTCCATCAAACAACACAACGCTAGATTCACGTGCGAGCTTCGCATTAGGAGTGCAGCGCCTGCGCTTACTGCTCCCGTTCTCGCAAACGACGACCAACTCGCAACGCAATTGCGGCTCGATCGATGCCTATGCCTTCGGTGGCCTGAGCAGCTGAGCAGTGAGCGCTCGTGAACGCTGATCGGCTGAGCCGTGCGTCCAGAAGAGAGAGGCAATCTGGAAGAGTCCATTATCGAACGAAGTTGGGCGAGGAACTACAATGAGAGGAAGAGCAGCCTTTGTGCGTCATCACAATCACAGCTGAGAGAAAAACTACAGTACCTACAAGAAAATGAAAGTGCCTGTTGCTATAGTAACTTACAGCTGTAACAGTGACCGAACAACAAGAAAGGACAAATAGTTTCATGCTTTTAAAAAAGCTCTTGGGATGGGTCAGGGTCTGTACAGTCAATTGCAAGGTTGTAGAAAACCAATGCTGTTACTAAATATAGTGAGTGCGAGGAAATTTAACCGAGGGAGGTTATGAAACGGTTCGCACACTGGAGTGCATGCATTCCGTAGATTGCAAGTTTATTATAAATGCATTCATGAGTTTAATTTAATTGCAAACGTAATGATGCATAGACGCCGAAATGTTCGGCTCATATTCTGCGCACGTGATAACGAGATCTCGGATTAAACTCCTATTCTAGCTGGTTCCCTGTTCTCCTTGGTTTACCTCAGTCACATCAGGCAAATTCCATACCTTGCAATAGGACAGTATCGCTACTTTTCTCCCACCCCAGGATAAAGGGCCTTAAATGACCCATCCCTGTATTCGTCTGGTACAACTAGACCCATAGATTAGGGTGGATGAAAATTTTGTCCAAGGGTAGGTTTGAAACTTGACGGTTCCTGGATAAGGTGAACCTATGATTATTTGTTTTTGTTTTCCACTCACTTGATAGGCCTATGTTAACATCCTAAGAACGGAACATACAGTTTTAAGTAAATACATTCATTACATGACCGTGAGCTCGGTTAGTTTGCGAGTTATAACCTTTAGGAAATAATAAATTTATATATTTTATAGATATATATATTTTTTTAAATTACATGCTTGTACTAAAGTGATGCTGTTCGGAATTTAATACATAATAATTAATGTTGTGTACTGTACAAGCAGCGCATTTTTTCACAACATTGGGGTAAAGATACACTACTTAAACTTTTGTTGGTTTCTTGTTACGTAAATGTGGGTGGCACGCGCAATGCAACCTGTAAGAAAGTATCAATAAGTCAATTTCTCTTCCACATCGTTTTGATTATTTTAATGATGTGTTAGAATCCTTAAGGAAGCGCGTTTATCTCCAAATGACTCTACATGGGAGACAGACAAGAAACAAAGCCATAAAACACTAAAAAACACAGAACAAGCTGCATACGGTGGAAACAAATGTAGACACAGACAATATTACGGAGAAATATAATCCTATTCACATTAAAGTTTAAAAATATTACTAAAGGTTATTATTATTATTTAAAAGTTTTATACTTGGCTAACTATTAAATATGACGTAAACACTGCAAAGTTTGACTAGAAATACATGGTACAACTTTCCACCCTTTAACTTCACATGTTCTTAGTTCTTACCCTTTCAAAAGTCCTTCGTCGCGAGAAAGTTAAATCAGTGGAGGAAATTTGACCTGCATCACGTACGCCTTGTTTTGTGTAGGTTGTTGGGCTGACCTTTCTCTCCGGAATGACCTTCAATTCAGAAGCAGCATCACCTCAGATCTCAGAATCAATAAATGTTGCTGGGATACTGAAAGTTGAGTCCTTTTATGAGTGAGTGGCCTGGATTTATTGATGTTGGATTATTTTGCTGCAAGTCTCGGGTCAGAAATTTAATTTCTAACAATTATATGTATATACTAAGAGAATATTAAAATTACAGTTTAATAAATGTAAATATTACAAAACTTTTATATATATATATACATTTAACGTATTCATTTAACAACATCTTGAATTGAAACCGTTCTGGAGTAGTTTCTTGTACAAGAGAAAACTCTCAGAGGGTATGAGGCTAGGTTTCATGGGACCTTTTTGTCTCTGGGGTAGTATTGTGATTTTTGAGCACTCGATCATTCTCGAAATTTGAAAGAAACCTTGATTTGGAGAACTATTTTAAACGAATCCAGGGTAAAATAAACAAATAAGTGATCCAATTCAAGAGATCCCTGAATTCAGATCAACAGATGAAAAGCGGCTTAAGTTCGAACTCTGCTCATACAGAGCACAGCGTTCGTTCTAGGAATATGGTACAAATTTCCTCATGGGACACTCGAATATCCCTAGGACTATATATGGGCAGAATATTCTATATATAATTATGTGAATGTCCAGGATGAGCGCATGTACTAGGGTTTTATGTCCTTTAGGTATTGATTTGTTCAGGCCGGGAAAATTTAGGGGGAGAGGAATATGAACTGGAATATATCCTAAATTTGAAAAGTACTTAGACCTGGTAAATAAGTACAGGTTACAATCTCTTGTAAACAGAAGAATTAATTTTCTCTTAACTTTCCTACACAAACTCTTACACAGTAAAATCGACTGAGAAAGCTTATGTGAATTAGGGCTGTATGTACCGCATAGAGTAACTCGATCGCGGAATGCTGTCTTCCACCTTTCGGCCCAAAGAACTAAAGCAATGGACATATCGCCTATTAGGAGAATGTGCTCATTATATAATTGTATACTTAAAGAATGTTCTGAGATTGATATATATTTAACATAAATATGAGAGAATTCCATTCTTATAAAAATAATGAATACTCAGTGCAGAATATGTTACTATGTAGCTCTAAATATGTATGTTACACCTATGTATGTATGTAGAAAATGTCATATGTGTATGTTGAACACCACAATTAGGCTATTAACCTGTTGTGTTCAATAAATAAATATCGAGTATAGGAGATCGACGCGGGACTAGTTCGAAGATATCAGTAAGCTGTGACTGAGAGAAAGCACTGGAAAATGTGAATCTGGGTGACTGATCGCTGGATTGGAATATTTTTTCATTAGCCCCGCCATTGCCATTTTGTGCTACGCCATTTTGTATCTTTCACACTCAGCTGTTCGCCTACCCATCCATCTCATTTCATAACCAATCATGGTCAGGATGGTCAGTATAAACATGGCTTGAATCTGTGCCATATTTATAGCGTGGATCCAGTCAGTACCTTCACCTCTAAACCACGAGGTTGAGAATGTTTATAATGGTATTCTAGGGCTTGTTTTGCATCTGTTGATGGTTGCATTACTTTCACTTGGAAGTAATAAATAAGAACTTTCTGCACAGTAGCTAAATGATCCCTGGAGGTAGTGAAAGTGAATGACGACAAATAATTACCGAGCGGCCGTGGCTCAGTGGTAGAGCGTTTGGCTTAGCATTCGGGACGTTCTGCGATAGATTCCAGCGACCGACCATCCTGACTGAGGTTTCTCCAGGGTTTTTCCTCAGTCACACCAGGCAAATGTTGGGATGGAACCTATAAAAATAGACCCTGGCCGTCTACCTTCCAACACCCTCTCCCCCACCCTATGAACCTCAGATGTCTAAAGACCTTAAAATAAAATTCAAATGCAAACGATCAACAATCAAGTAAGTTTGACCAGGTAATATGATCCTAATTTTGTTTCACTCCCTAAGTGCTGTTGGATTACAAGCGAAAGACTACAGGATAAAATTTCTTTCCTTTGGTGCCAGCTTTCCGGGTTTGATTCTCTGGTAAATGTCCACAGATGTTTCATCATGATGTCAAGTGTCCGCTGGTGAAGAAGTCCAGGAAATGACGATCGATTGGATTCGATTATTAGTTCACTCATCGTCAAAAAGAGAGAACGGTCTATCTTTAGTTAGTTTTTAGTTTCCGTTTAGTCGTCTCAATGCTACTAATTGCTCTAGAAGAAAAGGTTGGGATGCAAATTTACTTGACAAGTTGTGATACTGAAATTGATCACATTTTTTTTTTTTTTTTTTCCTGTATTGCAGTGTATGTCTTGAAAATGTCATATTGAAGGACAAAAGATTTTGGAATACTCGAATGAATAAACAAGTGGAAGTAATGAGAACCAACGTTTCTAGACGTGTTGTGAATACCCTTATGACGTCATAGCGAGCTAAAAGCCTGGTCTGGTGGCGGCTGCTTCATTTATCTGTCATCGTCTGGTCCAGCGGGAGGCTTGTTCCTCCGTCTAAGAACCGACAGCAACAAAGCCGTGGGGGAGGGGCCAATAGTAGTGATAGGGGTGGGGCTAGGCGGGGAAGGGTGTAACTGGGGACGGCCAACACTGAGATTTACGGGATAGGGAGGAGAGACCACGCCAAGGGGTGGAAAAGGGAGGAACTAGGAGGGGCAGCATGCAAGACACAAGGGAATGTAGGAGGAGAGGTTGAGGAAGGTAGAGGAAAAAGAGTGTTATGTCCTCACACCACTCCACCTCCTCCTATTTATCGGAAGATGCCGCCACGGAACCACGGTCTAGCGAATAATCACAACAACATTGATCGAGCATCGTCTGTGGTACTCCTCATAGATATATGCAGGTCATTGACTTACAAAGGAATATACGTTCCCAAGAAATGATTTTTGTGTGATAGCCTATGGTTAATAATACAAAGCCATTGATCCTGTGGGATTTACTATGTAAACCCACCTCAAAAGATTTAAGAACATTTAATAGACCCTATTAAATAAAAACAAAGATTTTTATAGGTTCACATTATGTACTATTAGGCTATTCCGTTTAAAGAATATTCTTGCGGGCAATCCTGGCAAGGGTTTTCTTCTTCTGCCCTTACCATGAATGTCGGGATGATAGATACTGTCGCAATTCCTTTACCTGCCAGGATATGTGCTCGCGAAGACATCACTTTTCACACTTAGGCCTGTAACAACCCATGAATGAATATAAGCACATAATTCAATTAAATTTATTTATGACCTTTAGATATCTACTACTCAGAAGATGCCGTAGAGTAGGGAAAAGAATGGGGAAAGGGGTAGGTAAGGGGGACCAACTTGAAGGTTCTATCCTAAAGGCATTTGCTTGGTGCGACAGGAAAAACCTGGAAAAACCTCAGTCAGCCGCTGATATTGAATCCAGGACTTGCCGAATGCGAAGCAAACGCTCTACCAACTGAGCTACGGTGGATCGATGATGCAAAAAACTCTGTTGACAGTAATTACTCTCCTCTATAAACACACTACTTCTCTCAAAGAGAAAGTAAGCTCATCTTCTCTTTAATTCTAATTATGAATATAATAATAATATGAAAGAATGGCGTGTTTTCTAAACTTAGAGATTTTACATAATTCGGACTATTGCTTAAATTCTGTGTACCGCAATTTAAAAGTTACAGCTACTCCGCCCAAGAATGTATTACGAAATTCCTAGTATTCACGCTCATATCATATGGTTCGTGACATCAAGCAACATTATCGCCTTTGTCGGTGCTATTGAGTCCAAGTTTTGTGGTCGAGTTTATCCATCATCTTTGGGGTGGGTAGGTAGGTAGGTAGTTGGTGATGAAGTGAGCGACGGACTCGGAATGATTCATGCTCATAGAGTGCTGTTTTCCGGCAAGTTGCAAAGGTTTCCACTTTTTTATTTTTGTTTTATCATTGAATACGAAAGCCGGTTCACAGCTAAGCCGCCTGTTTTGTAGCGCGTAAATATTAAAAGAAAGAGAAACTGTTGCACACATCCACAACTCTGTGAGCATGAAGATTGAACGAATAGCAAACGTGGACGAGTCCACTTAAGAAGTCGTCTGCTCAAAGCTTTTAGCTCAGTCTATTTTCAGATAGAGGGGGGTGAATGGCTCTACACATTTGTAGGTGGGATGGATCTAATCACGACGTTTCGCCTCTTGATTTATTTCCAGATCCAATCCCTTGTTTTTCCACCCTTTAAGCATGCTAAATGGTGCGGAAGAAAACAAACAGTTGAGGATTATTTAGCATGGGAATGTCATTCTGACAGGCAGCAAGAGGGCGGGCTATGGGCGTGGTTTCGTAAATGTGTATGAATACGTGTTTTGCAAGCTGAGTGCAGACAGAAACGGCATTTACAGAACATAAAAAAAAATGAAGGAAGTGATGAGTAGGGTCAGACACCTGGCTATAATTATGGGTCAAGTAGTTTGCTGGTGCGAAAAATATCGGTCGAGTGCAAAGTTCGATAAAGAAGGTTCTTGCACTTTATACACTGATCAAATGTACTGTCCCCATCTCCCTTCCGGGTTGACTGTACAGGGATAACCCACACTTGGATTCAAATGGCATTTCATTCAACTGTCACCGAACCCGGAAACATGAAAAAAGGCAACACAAATTGTTTGCTGTGCTCTTTCCTTTTGATTTTAAATCTTGGCTACAGCTTACGTCATACGGGAAGCAACATATATGTATCAGAGCACAACTAAACCAGCAAAAGGAATAAAAAGATCGCCAGAGCTGAATGGTTTATTCCTAACTGTGCCAGCATGCCAAAGGTATGCAGAGTTCGTCTAGTTCATTTAAAAAGGGGAATAAGAGAACAAATCTAAGGTGTTAGTTGCTTAATATTTCAACATGTTTCCATCCACGTGCTTGTGACAAGAAAATCCTGTAATTGATTTTAACACACTTCCAGATTAGCTGGATAGGGCTGTATGAAATTTGGCACCCAGTTATAGTAGTCGGTAGTGCTCACCTTGTAACCGGGAAGTTCGATTCCCAGTGCAGGTCATCATGACAGGTTTTCCTTGATTTTCTTCGGTTAGGGTAACCAGATATACACTTTTTAAGAGTAATATACTCTTTCAGAGGTCCGAATACTCTATACTCTTTTCTATCCGAAAGTATCCCCAATTATATTATTTTCCGTAATTTTATAACTTTTAATGTATTTTGTTATTGAATGTTTTGCAAATTTCTAAATTCCGAATGCATTATACAAGAAATGTAGTTAAAAGTTTAACATAATCTAATCTAATGAGAGCACATAGTGGATTTTCAAGTGCGATTTTGACTGTAAAGCTGGTAGGTATGTCAATATCACTAGATCGCTTGAGCTGCTATGCAGATTTATCCATTTTCTAGTGATTTTTGTAGCATCTGCTTAACTTTTCGATGAACGTTAGGTGACTGCCTATGACGGGACTATGGCGACGTAGGCTAGAAGAACGTAAAAGAAATAAAAACAGCAGCTTACAATTATCGAATTAATAACGGAAGTCGAAACAGATACGAACTGGAATATTTATGAACAACTGAAAGGGAAGATAAAACAACAAACAGATTTGTTTTATATTTTGAGCTTCTGAGGAGGTACAGCTACAGAATAGTTATAACTTCTTTTTTGACCTGTTTTATCATCCATACTTTCACATGTTTCCGTTTAATGCTTGCATGCGCGCCTGTATAGCAGGCTGATATTTGTAGGGGGGAAATTCACTGGCATCTCCTGTGTTTTTCCTCAGCGTATTTAAGCCCAGTACCCCAATACGTCCGGGTATGCTTGGGCATTCATTCCCCTACCTCTTTTGGTAACAAATAATTCCCTGCTGTATAACATTATGTTATACTCTTTTTGGTCAACAAATTTCTGGTCACCCTACTTTCGGTCAAACCAATAAAATGATAGGATGGTAGCTTGAATAAGGCCAGGACCAATTCCTTCCAAACACCATTCCCAATATTGTTGTTAATGTATCCAGTGTAAATTGGGTTGTATCTGGAGATTATTAAATAAATACATCTGACGACAATTTTGTGGTAATTTTGCAGATTTTCCTGATTTTCATGGGTTTTCCCACTTCATTTTACCCACTTTCATACTACGTAATGATTTAAAACTTAGCAAGGAGTCTTCAACCCAATGGTCATGGAATGACTATGTAAAAAATGTCCAGATTTTCTGGAAGCTTATGCATTAATTACTTCGAAAATGCTAGATATACTTAGCAGTTATTCTTCGAGAGGTAGGTTTTCATGATGAAAACTGGCTAGGTTGTTACCCAGGATAGAACTCAATGGCTACCCGGCGGTGAAATTGTGAGTTCCGTAAGCCATACAGTTAGGTGTAGCTAAATGCGTAATTTCACAGAATTTCACAGAATTTCAGTACGAGATTTTTTTTTCAACGCCTTGGACATATGTAACCAACAAAACTTTGATGTTTTGAAGGTAAACAGATTTCAAGGAGTTCGACTTCTACAAATCATCAGAAGTCAATTACCGACCGAGGTAGGTTGTTGTGTGGTCTGAGGTTAAGTCGAGTGTCTCCAAGCTCGCGGGTTCAATCCCGCCTGGGGTATGGATATTTATGAATTTTAACAAGCATTGCACTCATAAAATCGTGACGGGCCGAAGTCAAAATTTACTAAAAATTCCCATACAAAATTCAGTTTTTGGAAGTTTTACCAAAGCAGAATTCACTTCCTGAATCGAACAGAAGAACTGAGTCCTGAATCAATTTCATTGTAGCAAAAAAACTCTCAGCTGGTAATTTTTGCACTTAGAAAAGTTATTTAATAATTTTTCCATGCATAAGAATTATATTAAATTTTATTTAAGGCATTTAGGCAACTTTGGCTCAGGTGGTGAAATTAGAAAGTAGGAGGAAATGAGAGAACCCCGAGAAAACCCACGCAAATTAACACCTTTTGTCCACGAACAGTCCATATGGCACGAGCTGGGATCGAACTGGGAATCCCACGCACCAGAGGTGAGATCTCTACCGCTGAACCACCGAGGCTCCTCCAGGAATAAGAAATAGGAAAATTAAAAGTTATGTGATTACAATAATGACAACTAATATACAGGACATTAAAAAAAAGTTTCTTCAAAGTGTTAACAAAGGTGAAAATTTCTCCAACCCCAGTTCATGCGCTAACAAATAAATCCAATATGAAAATATAAACAGCAAAAAATGGCTGAGTTAATTCAATACGTTTCGGTATTCCTGGGTGACCACCACTTTTTTGTGTTACAGTAACAGAGAAAACGGTGTTGATTTCTTAGATTCAACACAATGGATGTGTTTTTAATGCACTCACAGTATTGAATAAGAGAAATCACTCAACAAGCTGCGTTGATCTAACACAAAAAGGTTGTGATCGCTCTGGGACACCGAAAAGTGTTGAATTACCAGTCAATTTTTTGCAGTATATCATTTGTTAAGAAAAAGAAAAAAAATACAAAAATAAAACTTCAGTTATTACTCTACCTGGCATGTACGCATAATGAAATGATTAAACAACAAGAGAAATACACCTTTCCAACTTAGAAAAGTGGAAATTAAGTATGTTAATTATATATAATGATCGTTAGACGAAGGTTGAAACAACGAGAGAGGGAAAACAAGGAAAATAAAAAACACAAGAAGTAGAATAACTTTAAAATATGAACAGTTCTTTGAGAAAAATTAAGAGCAGTTCGAGGGAGATGGTCGGCAGGTCAATCAGATGAAACAAAATGAAAATATAAACAGTCCAACAATGAAATTAGAAACCAGACTAAAAAGATCTAATGATAAATATTAATTACCAGCTTAAAAACTAGCTCAGGACAAGGTCTTTTGGACTCAAGTCCCTTTTTTCAATCAGCAATTCAATTGCAAGTCACTCACACAGGGAGAATTATAAAATAATTTGAAACTACACCAACATCTCGTATAAAAAAGCGAAAAATGTTGTCTGTCTATCTGTGTGTTTGACCGCAATGAAAATGCACACCATTTTTTTCAATCTACTCCAAATCTGCCATGTGGACTTCACTTGAAAAGGGGAAGACCGCAGACTATATTTCCTCCAAATATAAACTGATGGGCCAAAATTCTTGCATTAAATACCGAATACATTTCACAATTCACACCGTTTGACCGATTTGCATTAAATTTGGTATCGAACCTCCTGTTAACAAGAAAAAGATATGTCTTTTCTATTTTTACTTTTTTTTTTTTTTTTGCGTTAAGTACCAAATGTATTTTGAGCTGTCGAATATACATTGTTTGATGAACTAACGCAAAATTTTGTACGGATTTTTCACTTCAACGTAGAAAAAAGAAGACTGTATACTAATACGCAGTTGGCCTACAAGTTTTCAGTGGCCTACAAGTTTTCAGTGGCCTAGTTTGTTCCCGGGAGCGGTCATATCAGATAGTACCATACTTATATAAAATTGAAACATCAAAGACGTGTCTCGGGAGAATAAATTATTATTTTAATTAAAAACATAAATAGAATGACTAATTTGAAGTGTCAATTTCAACAGCTTAATTTTCTCATAGGCCTAGCAATCCGTATCACACACACAAGATACTATATATAGCCTCTTAGTAATTCTATTTCAAGGTTGCAGTAAAACGCTCCATATTTTTTTAGGGTGACATTGCAATACAATCTCAAATATTTTCATTTCTAAGAGGGCATGTCTCAACTTCAGCTACAGTTTGTGGATTTGAAGTGAGTTGCACTTTTTCATTTATGACCTATGTCCAATTAATCCAATGCTATTTGGGGACCCTGGGTTATTGACTCACGCCTTGGGTTACGTTAGAGTAACTTATTTAACTTTGGCGAAGTCCTTGAACGGGTCAGGGTCCTTCAGCCCCTCTTTATCCGGGGCTGCCTAAACCTAAGTAGTGTCTGTTTATTGTGGTAGTTGTATTCTCTTTGTTATGCATCACTATTTGTTTCTATCCTGTAAGCTGCAAGTTTCAGTGTAAAATTACCTGTCTTGGAACCTTAAATAAATATTGCCGTCCTGAACCTGAGATGCCTAAAGGTTCAAACATTCAAATTCAAATGGTTGTTCTGAAACAATTTCGAGTTGTTGAACATACTCAAAATTAGAACTGACCCTAGCAGCACAGAATATCGGCCAATATCGATTACGGTTGGCCCAATTGGGGGGGGGGGGGCTGATGTTGGCCAGATATCCTGTGCTGCTTGGGAAGGACGACGTTCCTGGACTTGATTAGAAATCATCAGGAGATCTTAAAAATTAGATCTGTCGTATTAACCCTTGGTCTCACATCTTAATTTTAGCATATAAATACATAATTATGTACCCCGTGTGTTCCCATTGAGTGTATCCCTCTTCAACAGTTTAGTCAACGATTACACATTGTTAAACGTTTAATTGTTGACACAAATTTGAATACAACGTTCAAAAGACGGATATTCAACGATACTATCAACGTGTGGGGCCTGGGGCAATTGGTCAAGTAATCGTGTTCCAAGATTATCTACAGTAAACGCTTATTTTTCCGGCTGACACCACAGCACATTCTTCTATAGTGGCGAATAGTGGATACACTACACACAGCTCTGACAGGGCATTTCAACCATAATTGGAGAATGTAATTTTTATTTCCTAAAAATGTATTATTAAATGGCTGCACTTTGGATACTTCCTCAGTTCACTCAAAACAGTGAGGATTTGGTTAAGTTTTGGTTGTTTAGTTTATCTGAAACCAGATACTTTACGTCCTCTTTAATTAGATTCAACGATTCGATAAAT
>JAGDQP010015694.1:15444-41817 GCA_022664845.1 Lepisma saccharinum
GTTAAAATCCACAAACATCCATGCCCCCGCCGGGATTCAAACCCGGGACCTTCGAGTCGTTGGCCTAACGCCTTAGACCGCACGGCTGCTCGGTTGGCTTCGGATATTCGGTCCAATGGCTTCGTGTGATTTCAGTCGCAGATTCAAAAACTTGGTTATTATGATACTGAGCCGCCGTAGCTTAGTGGTAGAGTGTTGGCGTAGCAATCGTCAGTGGGCTCGATCCCAGCGGTCGACCATCCTGACTGTTTTCCCTCAGTCACACCAGACAAATACCGGGATGGCACCTTCAGGAGATGCAATGGTCTTAAAAACCAATAATAAAGATAATAAACAGTAAAGTATGTATGAATGAATGTGAAGAAAAAACTTAGATAAATCTGAAATTGTTATAAATCAAATCAGAGAAACGCACAAATAATAAATTAAATAAGAAATAAATGACAATAATAAAAAATTAAAATAATAATGTCACAAACAAATATAAATAAATAAATAACTGTGGATTGTATAGCAAGTCACTTGTATATGTAAAATATTGTATGCATTACTAGTATAAAAAGTAAATAGTAACTATCCCCCCCAACTCGCGGAAATAGGGCCCAGGTTTATCCATCGGGAACTGGGCTACAAAAATATCACCCTCAGTCCTCCTATACTCTTCTATCTCTCTCTCTCTCTCTCTCTCTCTCTTTTTTTATACCAGTTTAAATCTGCAATTTCAGTATGGACTCCGTGCCTCGACGCCGAGAAGGGGTCGAGACAGGGAGATCACTTGGGGAATGGCCTACCCCAGCTCTGTGGAGAATCCCTTTTAGATTTGTTGCGCCCCTCAGGCGCTAGAAACAAAGTTGTGCTAAGAGAGCAAAGAGGTAGGAGTGACAGGAGGATTCTAATATAAAAAAATGACACCTTCAACATAGGTTCTGGCCGACATCTTCCAGAATCCTTTCCCCCCTCCATTCCCGGCCTGAGCTTTAGATGCCTACAGATCATAAATAAAATTCAATTCGTTATTATGATGCATCTGAAATTCCGATGCCGGGATGGTAATTTATGAAAGGCCCTGGCCAATACCTTCCCCATCCTCTGCCTACCTCATCCCGGCCTGAGTCGAATATGATAAAAGGCCATAAATAATGCCAATTTAATTCAATGTATCCGAAACTCACAGAAAATAGTAACTAAAACTTCCAGCGTAAACATCGAAAGCAGCATAATGAAAAATAATAATAATAATCCCAAAGTATGTGAAATATAATAAATACTACTGACATTTTCTTTAGTCAGTTTTCTTGTAATTACTTAAAATCTATGAGAAAAATTGAATCAGTAATCCCTCTCTTCAAATTCTCGGATTAACACATTGACGGCATAACGACAAATACAGAAAAAACTTATAATTTTCTCCCTGCGATCAATTTGTATCAACATTTTATATTTTGATAGAAGTTTTCTGTAACACTTACCTGTGAAATGTGACATTGGGAGGCTTCTTGTTGTATCTGTTTGTGCATCCAACAGCTATACAACTCACAACCATTTTAAAAATCACAGAAAAGTATAAATAATGAACTGCATTATTTGCATGCCAGTGAATGCAATACTTCCATTTTCTTCCAAATGCAATATGACGGACAGCGATACAGGCTGCCATTTTCGACTTCAATTTGTTTTCGAATTAGGGGTACGTTTGGGCGTCTCCTTCTAATTTAATTCCTCATTAATGAGTTTACTACTCCTGAAGTTGAGGACACTCCGGCGAGGTATGGTGAGAAAAAGTAGATGAATCGACTGAGCCACTTACGTCTCGGGTAATAGATTTCGGAAGATACTAACCAGGGCCTTATTCGCAGTGCTGTAGTCTCAGAATTTTTATCACAAGGTACACGCTGGGAATTCTGTTAGTTTATGGATCTTTAAGCGAAGACTACACTGCAAAAAATAGCTATGTTAATTCAAAACTTTTCGGTATCCCAGGACAACCTCCACTTTTTTCTTGTCTTAAATCAGCAGAACAAACGGTGTTGATCATGGTGGGAGTGATTCAGCACAATGGGTGTATTGTCAATACTGATTCAACACAATGAAGGTTGTTATTCCATTTTTGCAGTGATTGTCTTCATTATTTTTTATTTGCTTTCATTAAATGAAAGGATAAAATAATTTAATTTCTACAAAAAAAAAAAACAAAAAAAAAACACCTCAAATGTCTTTATTATATTATAGTGAGGCAATAACAACGAGGTTACATGTATAATTTATTACGTTCAGGTAATAAGAACCAAGAAGATTGTTGAGATATTTGCACAACTACACATACTATATAGCCCCATGGACACAGATTCACTGACTCACTCATTCATATAAATTCACAGGCCAAACTATTGGAGCTAGAAACACCAAATTTGGTATGAAGATGTAGGACCATGAGTAGGTAAAGAAAAAAATCCGACATTTTGAAAAAGTCGCCATATTGGATCCAAAATGGCCGCCAAACCCATTGTTGTATAGAATACACAGCCTAAACGGCTGAGTCTACTGAAATGAAATTTGATGTGAAGGTACATCATCACTAGTAGGTTACGAAACTATTACCAGATGTATTCAAAGACGCCATCTTGGATACAAAGCCGCCAAACCTATTGTTGTATAGAATAGAGCGCCTAAACCACTAGGGCTACTGAAAGAAATTTGATATGAAGGTACATTACCGCTAGTAGGTTGCTAAAATATCACACAATGTATCCAGAGACGCCATCTTGGATCCAAAATGGTGGACCTAAAAATCCATTCCCCACACAGTTTGAGCTAGAGATACGAAACTTGGCATAAAGCTTCATTATAACGAGTAGCTTAGGAAAATATTACATTTTGGAAAAGTCGCCATCTTGAATTCAAAATGGCCGCCCAAAAACCATTTTACAGACCGTTCGAGCTAGAGAAATGAAATTTTATATGAAGGTGTACGTACCAACACGACTAGGTCACGTCAATATAAGAAAACATGAAAAAAGTTGCCATTTTTAATCCAAAATGACTGCCCAAAAACCAATTTTTTCAAACCACTGAAGCTAGAGAAACGAAATTAGGTATGAAGGTGTACCATCACGAGTAGGTTACAATAAATGGGCCCACCTCCCCTACGGGGGCGCAGCCCCCCCCCCCTTCAACGAAGGTTGGGAGGAAGATCTGCACCATTGGAACGCAGTCACGCAGAGAGTCTATTTACGATAAATGGGGCGCAGCCACGACGGGGTTTTGGGGCCAGCGCCCCCAGTGAAGTAAGACTAGCGCATATAATATATATAGCCCAACGATCAATTACTGACTCACTCATCAAAATTCCCAGACCAAAAAAAATGTACCATCAAGAGTAGGTTAGAATAAATGGAGCAAACTTCCCCTATGGAGGCGCATTCCCCCGGGGGGTTCTGGGCAGATCTGCCCTATGAGTGCGCAGCCGCGCGGAGAGTCTGGTTATGAGAAAAGGGGCGCAGCCCCCAAAACTATCAAAGTTGGGGGCGCAGCATTCACGTGGCATGGGACCAGCGCCCCCAGCGAAGCAAAGTAAGACTTTTATTTTATATATAACCCGAAATCTCCTGCGTAGCCTAGTCGGTAGCGCGCTCGACTTCAGTGCGAGCGGTCCCGGGTTCGATTTTCAGTGGGAGCTCAAAAATTTCGGTGTTGACCCAGCATCGTGAGGACAATTGGGGAGCTGCTGTGAACAAAAGACAGTGGCGATCACTGTGAGAGCTTCGGCTCTCCTCTCCCAACCCGTCTTGTCAGCGTGGGAGCAGTAGACCAACTCCTCCCTTCGGGGAGAGGCCTCATCCACTAGTGGATTGAATATGGCTGTGATTTATTATTATTATATGTAACACAAAATTATCATACATTAAGGACCAATGTTTCTTTGTAGAAAATATGAAAGTTTTGTGTCACAAATCAGGGGGTTAGTTTCGAAACCTGCCAACTTCAATTTCATTTAAAAGTAATATGAATGTATTTTCTATTACTTTTTCAAAAACAATTAACATGATAGGCGCCTATAAAGGGATAATTCAAACTCGCCATTTCCTCTTGCTATTTCACGCCAAGGTTAAGGGCAGGTATTAAAATCTGGAATCTCCAGTCTCGATTTAGGTTCAAAATCCACCATATCCACACCTTAATATTATTACTTTTCGGACAAAGCTTCGAAATACGCTGTGGAATTATGAGAAATGTCTGCTGTTTTCTGATTGGCTTCTCCCGAACATTAATGCATCATTCTAATTTACTTTGTCAGGAAGCGTGCCTTTGTTGCTTTAAGGAATGAAGTTTATTTCTTAATTTTATAGCAACATAAGTAGATCATTGTTTTCTGGTGTAGGCCAAGTAACATGTCAGAAACACGGAGCCAGACTTTATGATGGATACGCACTCTCAAGAAGTTTCGGCAGGATAATTACGTTAAAAGGTAACCAATGACACGTGGGAAACTTCGAACTCAAAAAAAAATTGTCACGGCTCAATCGTTCGTGACTGTAAATTAATTATATCTTTAATTAATTTTGTGAATATCCAAATTTCCTCTATATAATATTTTTAATATTTGTATGTTATAAATGTATCATCTGTTTGGTAATTATCTGACCTGGCCAGGTCCAAACATGAGTATAATATAAGATTTCTTTTATAATCAATACATGAGATATGATATTCTGTTCTATATATTTGTATGAAAGTGTGAAATTTTATGTATTGGAATTGTATGTTTATGTACTATATTTATTCTGTTTTTGTGTGTATTTTCCTTTATGTGATATATTTTTCTTTATTCATATTAGCTAGGAATTGTTAGAGGAACTAACCATTCTTTTTCGTGTCCTGTCGATGCCAAAGAAAACATTTTTTGTCCCTCTCACCCATCCCCGTTGCTTTCTGTGAGGTCTATTGGACAGGCAGCTGGCAGAAGCGTTGTTTGGTACCTATGTTATAAAAGGAATGAGGGAGCTTTTGTTTGCAGTCAGAACGCAGTGGTAAAGAACTAACTGTGATGTAGTAGGCGCGAAGTTTTAGTCTGCAAGAGTTACAGTATTCATTTGTGATAAGCATAACAATACGTGCTTTTATTTTTATTTTCAGCTTCGTTAAAAGTCGAAATTAAGCTAGGTTCACGATAAGCCTATTTGATAGAATTTGCTTTAGAATCTTGACTCGGCAGTGGGAAGTGGTTCCCAAGAAAATAAAGTTGACAGCAGAATTCTGGTAAATATGTTCTGAGGTGCTTTATACAGGTCTGTACTTATATTTTTTATTGTTGCCCAATGTTTCTGGTATCGCGAGGGGGAACGTTTTATTTTGCTGAACGATCTCCAAATTTTATTCTTTCCCGATCCGAGGTAATGGGTTCAAGGCCAGAGGGTGAGAGAGCAAAGGAGTACTGCGCATAAGGGCCGCTTTCTGCCCCTCATACGATTTTAATGAAATTTTGCACCTAGTATCTAGACAATATGAAAGTTCCAATAATTCAAATCCTATGTCTATACCACTTCCGGTTATCATGGAAAGCGCGTCCAAAAATGACCATTTCTGGATTCTAAATTTATAATGTTGTTCAAAATTAATTGTTATCTCCAGAATGGCTTAAGCTATCAAATCAAAATTTCGTATGGAAAGTACTAATATAATGTGCATGTTACAGTGTAAACCAAAGGACTATATCTTTAACCGTTTAGGAGATAAAAATAAGTTTCTTATGTAAACGTTCAATTTTACTAATAAAACATACACTCCCAGGAAACTTTGTTGTTTAACCATCAGCCCCCACTAGTTACAAAACGATACTTCGCTCAATCTTCATGTCATGTAGAATAACATATTCAAAAACCATTTTGTAACTGAAGGGGATTGATGGTTAGAAGAAACATTTTATACTCTAAATTTGAGTACCTCACGTGGAAGTATATGTTTGAAATTCAGCTAAATAAACCATCATATGTCTGAAAGTTCTTATGATATCCAAACCACATTTTGTGTGACAAGTACGGATATTATGAACATATCACAATAAAAGTTTCTAGTTGATAACTTCAGTCTTGTTTGAAATAGAAAATATTTACTGTTACAGACTTGTGTTTCTAATCTGAAATGCTCGAGTTCCTGAAGAAAGGACAAAAATAGCATACGACCTTGCAGGCAAATAAATCAGGAATACGGTGGGTGGTGGAATCTGCGAACAGCAGAGTCAAGCAGTGGAAGGCTCCGGATCATGTAATACCCAATACACAAATAGAGTACATCCGTATCGTGTTCCATTTGCAACATCTATCGGTCTGCGCTTGTGAGAGACACGTCTACAGATGAATATATTGCAAGAAAAATGCAGTTACTTGTGGAGAAAACCAACCATTTACAAGAAAATGTCAATAGTGAACGGTGGGATACAAAAGCACAAAATGTAGTTGTCACAAAAACTGTGGTTTGGATATCATAAGAACTTTCCGAGATATCATGTTTTATCTAGCTCAAACATATACTTCCACATGAGGTACTCAAATTTAGAGTATAAAATGTTTCTTCTAACCATCATCCCCATCAGTTACAAAATGATTTTTGAATACGTTCTTCTACATGATATGGAGATTATTTGAGAGAAGTATCGTTTTGTAACTAGTGGGGGCTGATGGTTAAACAACACAAAGTTCCCTAGAGAAGGTTCATTTTTATAGGTAAAACAGAACGTTTACATAAGAAAATTATTTTTATCTCCAAGACGGTTATAGATATAGTCTTTCGGTTTACACTGCACCATTTTCATTATATTAATACTTTTCAAACGAAATTTGGCTTTAATAGCTTGGTCATTTTTGGACGCGCTTTCCATGATAACCGAAAGTGGTATGGACATAGGATTTGAATTATTGGAATTGGTTATGAACTTTCTTCCCTGAAAGTTTGAACTCTTTTGAATTTGTAAGAGCAGAAATTAAATTTCGTGTAACAATGAAAATACATTACATATACGGATATACTGCCACCATCTTTTGTTGGAGATCGATGCTTTAGAGTGAGGCAAGGTCTCCTTCCATCGCACGAGGTGTTTAGAACCGGGAATCTTGAAATTCTTTAAGAGAAACAGGGTACGGGATAGCCCTGAAATATGCAGATTACGCTCGGTTTGTAGTTATCGTAAATCGAAAAAGTTTGACGAACATTTTATTACGCTGTAGAGTTTTTTTTTTGTTTTTTTTTTATTGTGGGGTGGTTAGAAATCTTGCTGCGAGCCTTAAAGAAACTGTTAGATAGGATAATTAGAACTAAACTTTCCAAACTGCTAAACGTATCAAAAGACAGACAAGTAAAGAAAGATAAATGTTCTTGTGATATACCTAGCATGTCCGAGTATTATTTGAAATTTATATGATTGAGACCTTAGTCACCTATATTCGTCACTTCATTCATCAATTATTTTGCTTGCGAAATCAAGCTACGTAGATTATTAATTCAATAAATTATTCTTATTAATACAGATATTCGCATAGCTTTCCCGCAACCAGTATAATTAACGTATTCTTGAGCTTAAAATTCTGGGTTTAGTTCTACGAGAAATTTCAGCCACTTAAATTACTTGAACGATATCGTGGACGAATATATCACTTTGGGCGTACGAAGTCCGTACATAGTATGACAGGTGACAGCGAAAATTTCACACTGACCTGTTCCTTGTACACCCAATTCTCGGACAGCTAAATCACTGGCCGAATAATGAATTTAAAACTAACCGCGATCTGAACAGTTCCATCTACTGACCAGATTTTTCTGCCGCATTGAAGTTGACTGCTGTTAACTGACCGTTTTGCACTGACCAGGAGAAGGGGTTGACGGGGAGTGTCTATACGTAACAACTCAACTGTCTTTCCCACTGACTTTTATCAAAGTAGCGTGGGTTTCTCTCTTTGTAATATTTTGAACTGACCAGCGATTTCTTAAAAGGAGTTTAAAAAAAAGGAATCCCACTCCCAGCAACGAAGCTTTGTGACTGTTAGAAACTAAGAAAACCACAAAATTCTAGCTGGGTGCTAATCAGAATAAAAGAAATAAAATTAAATCAGTGAGCATATATATAAAAAAACACATTGCAAATACTCTAATATACAATAGAATATAGTCTTAAAAACGAATATCACACATACTTGGCCAAGGAACTCACACTTTCACATATAGCTACAAGAAAAAAGTACAAAAGAGTGATTTACCATATCACAAAGTGGAAGAAAGTATGTGGCGTTCTCTGCGACCGCAGAATTCCAGTGAAGAATAAAGGGATATTTTACAAAACAGTGGTTACACCAGAAATGATGTACGGAGCAGAAACATCATCAATAAAGAAAGCACAAGAAAAGAGATTAGATGTCACCGTAATGAGATTGCTACACTGGATGTGTGGGATTACAAGAAGAGAGAGAGTGAGAAATGTGAAAGTAAGAGGAACAACTAAGGTTGTAGAAATATCTGAGAAGATACAAGAAAGAAGACTGCAGTGATATGGACATGTAATGAGGAGAACAAATGACTATATAGTCAGAAGAGTGATGGCAATGGAAGTAGAGGGCAAGAGAGGTAGAGGGAGGCAAAGGAGGAAATGGATGGATAGGGTTAAGAATGATCTCGGGGGGAAAGGTCTGTCAGGGGAAGAAGTTCAGGACAGTGCTTTATGAAGAAGACTCATCAGAAACATCGACCGAGAGGAAGAAAAAAGAGACAGAGAGAAAGAAGAAGAAGAAGACGTATCTGCACCAACATTGGCATAAACATTATTTGACACAATACAAAAATACTGTAGATGTCCCCGTATCCAAGCACTCCGCTGTCAGTGTTGCCAACCTGTGTCAAAAATATATTTTATGAACCATAAGGTGTAGTGACATGACTGAAGTGTCGTTGGAAAGATCTTGGCTAGACTAGCTCAGAGGCACCAGAATCATCTTGAGTAATACGCTGGGTAAGTGTTGGCAAATCAAATCAAAATCCAATTTTCAGATTGCTTCCACACCATGACACCTATCTACACGAAAATTGTCTTTTTCATTATTCGTCATAATAGAAAAATACTACGGGTATCCTTCTCAAAACACCCTCAGTTGTCAGTGTTATCAACCTAACTATAAAACTCAATTTTTCAAAATCCTTCCTGTACAATAGACGTAGCACCAGCAAACTCAAATCTCAAATAGGTTCGAAATCTTAGCCGACTCGAGTAGTAATAAACATTATTCGATTCCATAGAAAAATACACTGCACCTGTTCTCCAGAGATTCGTTGTCAGTGTTGCCAACTCGTGTCCATAAATGCATCTTATGAACCACAAGGTGCAGAGATGTGGTTGAAGTTTCGTTGCAGAGAACTTGGCTTGAGTGGCTCAGGGCCGCCGGAACACTCTTGATTAGGCCCCGCAGTTGTCAGTGTTGCCAACCTATTTTATGAAAAATGAATATTTGTGTGCCTGAGGTGCTATCAAGGAACCGAAGACTGCGATAGTTAGTACAATCGTAGAGCTAATTTGTTTTACAAGACGCCTGATTTCTCTTAGAACAAATTAGAACTTCTAAAACTTGTATGCAGTACATGTATTGTAACAAATTTAGATTTAAAAAAAGTTTTATTGATCTGTAAAATTTGCCAGATTGGATATAGCAGTTTTTGACACGCTTCATACTTTAAAACAGAAATTGCTCCATGTACTACAAGGCTTTATTTAACGTTGAGAAAACCACCGAATGTTTTATTTACGTACGTTTTATTCAACTACCAACTCGAAATCTCAAATAGGTTCGAAATCCTCTCCGACTCGAGTAGTGGTAAAGATGAAATATATAATGAAATTGATATAAGAAAGATGTGGGAGGCGATTCGTGACACAGTGAAGGGCGCAGAGAAAGAACGTGTAGGTGCGAAGAAACAGAAGGAAAACAAGCCTTGGTTTGATGCAGAATACCTTAAACTTCATGAAGAACGAAAACAAGCAAGGCAGCGATAAGCAAATTCCAACCACTACAGTAACGCGAAACGCAGCACCATATGCGGATTCAGAAACAAAAAGCGAGAATACGTGACGCAGAAGATTCAGGAGATAGAGAAGAACGGGAATACAAATAACATACGAGATCTATACAAAGGGGTAAACTCTTTAAGGAAAGGTTACCAGCCAAAGTTAGGGATGATTAGAAATGAACGCGGAGATCTGCAGGTGGATCCGACTAAAATTATCGATGTGTGGAAAAGTTATTTCGACAAACTTCTTAACGTACACAACGGGGAACAAACGGAGGAATTTGACATCCCTACCGCAGAACCGTGGATATCAGAAACTAGTGAGATCGAGGTCGAAATGTTGATAACGAAATTTTAAAAAATCAAATCATCGGGAATAGACAATATTCCAGCCGAATTAATTAAAGCGAGAGGAAACGGTACTTATCAAGGAACTGCATAAATTAATAAGTGCTATATGGCGAAAGGACGAGGTTCCAAAGGAATGGAAAACTTCAATAATAGTCCCAGTTTATAAAAAAAGCGATAAATCGGACTGTAATGATTACCACGGAATCTCGTTACTTCCAACATGTTACAAAGTATTGAGTAATATACTGCTAACTCGTCTAAGTGTATACGTAGAAGAAATAATTGGAGATCAGCAATGTGGAATATGGATTTAGAAGAAATAAACCCACGTTGGACCAGATTTTCGCCTTGAGACAAATCTTGGAGAAGAAATGGGAATCCAATGAGACGGTTCACCAGCAATTCATTGATTTTAAGAAGGCTTATGATCAGGGCTCGAAATGGAAATTTTCACAAAACGGAACGCTTGGTTTTCGTTAGTGTGGTATTGTCTTTTGTGTATGATTAGGGGTCATTTAGTACTACGTTAGCCGAGAGGGTTCAAGGGTTGCTTATTTTTGCTGATCTTCCATGTGCTAGAGATAGGACTAGTAATCAATTTCGCTTACAAGGGGGAGGGGATCTAATACGAGTAAAAATGTGCTGAAGTAATACTTGAACGACCACTTATTACAGCAACGAGTAATGAAATAATGCGCTGTATTACGATTAATAATAGTTAAAATATTTAAGTAAACATCAAATGACGAAAAAAAAAATAGATACGATTCTTCTGACGACCTTATTAAAATTTAAACAGACAGAAATCGTAAATGTCAATCAGGGGGAAATTTTTGAATTAAATGTACACTTACGTTCAAAACTTGGCCAATGGATACACTTTCTAAGTTCGATATGTAGCACAGCATAACAAAATCAAATCTCTATTCAATAGATTTAAAATAAATATTCCATGCATTGTGCTTTCCACGTGTACACTATATTAGCTCAATACTGACATATTGTACACCTTTATGACGTTGAAAAGTTTTCCATCGGCCATTTTATATGAATCTGAGATTAAATGTACTTCATATCAGCTTATCTCATAAGTAATGCATTTTTGCATTGCGAGGAAAAGAACGATAACTTACCTGAACACTACCGTTAGTCAGGAAAATAGTCTCCAACACTACCACCTGTCAACCAGATGTTGAATACCTCGTTGAAAAAAGTCATCGGCTTTGGAGGCAAAGCACTGGGTCACTGTCCGCCGCACGTCATCTTTATTTAGCAGTGTATTCCCGGAAAGGTGGTTTTGCAGACTGCAAAAAAGATAGTAGTCTAGTGCAAGATCTGGTGAAACGCCGGGTGGGGTAAGTTCTACCAGCCACATTCCTCGATCTTATGTTAGCACAGGTCCTTCTTGCCGTGTGTGGGCGCGCGTTATCACCATAGATGAGCACACCGTTGCGATTAACTAGAGCAGGACGTTTAGTCCGTAGGCGTTCAAGCTGCTGATAGTAGACACGTGCGTTGATGGTCTGGTTACGTGACAAGAGCTCAATCCCACGGATATCCCACCAAACACTCAACATCAGTTTGTAGTTTGTTGACGATTCTATTCTGGCACAGTTCCTGCGCCCCGTTTAGGTTCCCATTGCCGTTTGCGTGTAATGTTAAGGTAGAGGACTCATTTTTCATTCCCTGTCACCATTCTGTCCAGAAATGGCTCACGTCTGTGACGGGTGAGCATCATTTTCGACACAGTTCCGACACGTATCCAAGGTCCTGCAGATGGCGCTGAACGGTTGAATGTGTGACATAGAGTTCACTGGCTAGTTCTTCAACAGTTTGCATTGGATTTGCCTCCACCGCTGCTCGCAGGTCATCTTTGTCCTCCTGCACAGATCTCTCTTCTCGTGGCTTATCGGTGAAGCTGCTGTCCGTAGACCAAAACCTCTGGAAGTAACTCTGGAATTTTCGCGCATCCACCAGCACCCTAACCATATACGGCATTGATGTTTCGTGTCGCTGCGCTGGCTGGATGTTCCTGGTAAAATTCATACAGTATAACATGCCTTGTGTAGTCTTAGGACACTGTCATGATCAAGCACAAGCCACACTTCCAAAACGTGGAGTAGACCGTTCTCCTATACACTGTTGTACAATCAAGTGCTCTATATGACTCAGCTATGGCACGTGTCGTCTACTTCACTATTGGCGCGTGGGATCTCGTCATTGCAGCGATCATCACACATACGACATTACTTATGGGATAACCCGGTACTTTGTCTTAACACTTATTTTTAGAAAGCTCTATTTCTGGAAGTGAAAGATGTTTCCATAATCACTCATATTGTCAAAATAAGTATTTATCTTTCGGTAATTTACATAGGATCAAGTATTGGATTTATTGTGTGAATGCCCAAAAATGTTAATCAAGGCAAAGAAGAAAAGGCGTCTGAAAAGCACTAAAAAAGAGAATTCAAGGAGAAAGGAAAAATACTACAGAAGGGTGCTGATTGCAGTTTCAGCGTTCCATACTTGTCTCCTACTAACGAGCAAGGTATACCTTTGGGTAATGGGAAGAGAAATGTTAATGTGGAAGAGGAAAATAACAACTTGTACACATGGGGTGGAATGGAGGAGGAAATGAGAGTCAACTATGATTGCCTTTTCGCGGGTTCCACGCATTTGTTCTTGACTTCATCAAAGTGTTCTTCACTTCATCTACTCCACATCTCTGCTTGACCACATCCGCAATATCCACAAGGTATCGGATTTCGTTAAGTTTGAACCAGCGGGCACTTGTTTGAACTATACTCAGATATTCTGATTTATGTGGAATAGCTGTGGTATATGCGAGATAGACAGTCTTTTTCTTGTCATTTAGAAGTAGTTTACGACTGAACCATTAAGTGCAAAACAGTGACTTAGCCCAAACTGTTAAGAATGGGCAGAATAGTTTAAGAATAGTTGATTCGCGAACGACACAATTCTAGTCAGAAATATTTCAAATAATATTGAACGAACCGGAACGGTCTATTGCCATTTCTGACGAGACGGAAAAAGAAAGTTCCAGATATTCACGAACCGCAACAGCGTTCCGGTTTGCTCCCGTCCATTTCGAGACCTGCTTATGATTCTATTAAAAGGGAAAAGCTATACAGTATCCTGGTACAATTTGGAATTCCGAAGAAACTTGTTCAACTTGTGAAAATGTGTCTCAGAGAACTCATAAGCAGAGTACGAATAGGTAATAATATGTCAGATAGTTTCAAGATTCTGACCGTTTTGAAACAAGGTTGTCACTACTGCTGTTTAAATTTGGTTTAGAATATGCGATTTTAAAAATAAAAGAGGACAAAAAGAGAATAACGTTGAATAGCTTGAATCAATTGTTCGTGTACGCAGATGATGTAGATTTAATAGGGAAAGATATAGAAGCACTACAAAGTAACACCGATGTCTTAGTAGAACCGTGCGAAGAGATAGGTCTACAGGTAAATATAGAGAAAACAAAATACATGAGAACAAGCCGAAACACAGGAATAACGGAAATAGATACATAACAATTAAGAATGAGAACATTGAGAAGTGAACAAATTTAAATATCTGGAAGCATATGGAACAAGCAAAAACTAGGTAACGGAAGAAATAAAATGTCGTTAAGTATCGGGGAACACATGTTTCTATTCAGTCCAGAAACTCTTAACCTCGCGATTAATATCAAGGAAGTTGAAATTGAAAATATACAGAACGGTTATTCTGCCAGTAATACTTCACGGTTGCGAAAGTATTAACCTGTGTCTTATGGTAGTGTTTGAAACATAAACATATTTCTTAGAATTTTTCTAGATTTTTCCAAAGTCTAAGGTTTAATGTATTTGTAGGTATGCATGTGTTGGGTGTGTATATACGGTAATCAGGGTAAAAAAAAAAAGGTATTTCCATCAGTTTTCTTTCCACAGTACCAATACAAAAGATGCAAAAACCGGTGCCAAAGTAACGTGTTACTTATTAAGTAACGCTTTACTTTTGAAAGCGAGTAAAGTAACTGGTAACGAGTTACTTTTTGACATGGGTAACAACTTGTAACGCGTTCCATTTTAAAAGTAGCGTGCCCAACACTGGTTACAAGGGTCGTAAACATCACTGTATAAAGCGTGCGACACAGATGAACTCATGAACAGCACATGACAAAGAAAATGGCATTTACAGCCAAGCGACGTTGCGGACAAAGTCAGTGAGCGCCCGAGCACAACCGGAAAAAGTGAATGCAAGTGGCTCGACCGATGCAGGATAATAGAGCGTGCCGGTTTATAGAATGCCGGTTAAAAGAGTGCCTACTGTATATGGAAACAAGTAAGTCGGAGCTCAGTGGCGGGACACCTCAACCAGTTTTGGGTAAGTTACGTGTAAAAATGTAACGCGTTACAAGTTACTTTACTTTCTTTTAAAATGTAACGCGTTACTTGCCCCAGAAAAGTAACTGTTATTCTACTTCGAAAGTAACGCGTTACTTTTAGGTCCGAAAGTTTGAATATGAAAAAAAAAAAACATATTCTTTTTATTTCAATTTTCCGTACTACTACTACCGCTATTATTGTTATTGTTATTATTATTATTGCACATTCTCCATAAGTATAAAAAGAATAGCACTATACAACTTTCACGTAACAAGAATACCAAGCGAGGTGGTGCAGTGAAAGCGTTCTTCGTATTCGGCATGTCTCGTTCCTATCCCGGAGTTGGCCGTCCAACTTGAAATTTCCTTGTTTTTCTCCTCACTTTTACCAGGCGAATGCCAGGATAGTACCCGTAAAGATAGATGCAAGCAGATCTTCCCAATCCTTGCCTAATTCTTCTGACAAATAGATCTTAGTTCTTGTATTGAAGAATGCATTAATATAATATTATTAAGAGCACGCCTAAACAAGTTATTAACATTTGGGCAATAGCTTGATCCCAAATGTTTTTGTGTGTGTTGTTTCGGTCTACACTAAAAATGTAACTACTTAAAAAACTTACCTTCAGATGCTTCCTCAAGTTTGTGGACATACTCCTGGCTGTTAATAAATATTTCCCGCCGGGGCACTTCAGACACTTTACTTTCAAAATTCTGTCCACCATCATCCTCAGCTTTTAAGGAAAAGTATTTTATCAAATGTTCGGACGGTAAAATTTTTTCATTCTCCATCTTTATAAAAACAACATCAACCAAAGTAAACTAGACTACCATAGCACTCGTAGTTCACTCACTGAATGTGTTGATTTGGAGCTGTCAAAATCTATGACAAAATCTTCCAGGTGCTTGCAATCAGTACACGTGATTTCCCTGAGGCTGTACTCATCTTCCAAAAACAGCTAGTGGCACTAAGATCTTATCTGTTTCTGCAACTGACATGTAGTTCATGCTCCATTCTGAGAAATTCACTGACAAGAAAGAAACATTTGTTTCCAAAAAAACTATGCATATATTGTAGTTACTCATCCGAAATGTAACGCAAACTAGATACGTTACTTAAAAATTTGTAACGCGTTACCGTTACAATTACTTTGGAAAATATGTAATGCGTTACTAGGAAACGTTACTGAAAAAGGTAACGCGTTACTTCCGTTACGTTACTTCCTCACTGACCTCAACGGCACCTCAACTATCTTCTTAGCCCTGGTAGTTCCTGATTTGAAAGTTGTCGACAGACAGACGTAGAGGGGATATAAGATTGTACGTACATAGTAATGCCTTAGACATAGCAATTTTTTTTACATATTAATATATGCTTTGCTAGGATTGTTGGAATTTCATTTTAATCTGATAACGCGGCTTATTTGAAATACCAATGTGCTTTTTTCAGTTTATAAGATTCGCAATACTCTATTTGAAAGTAGCGTCTACCGGGAACATCACTAGTTTCTTTTTGCTTTAATGTATGGACGTGCAGCTGTAATCCATACTTATTAATTGCTTCTTTTAACCACTCAAGAGCAGTATTGTAAACTAATTGATTCGTGTAGCTGCGGAGTTCCGTAAATACTATTTTCAATTTCTTTGTATTTGATTATTTCCTTGCACAAAAGTTCAAAATAAGTAAAATTTTTGTCACGTACTGTATACTGTTAAAAAATTTGTTAACGTTGCTAGAAATTTTCAGGGAGGTTTCTAAGAATTTTAGTATTTCATGTTGTTTCACTGTAATGGAGGAAAACTCAGACTTTTCGCATGATTATCTGGATATTTTTCGTTTTCAGTTCTGCACCTGCGCAGAATGAGAAAACGATCTTTTATCGTAGCTGTGCATGTAATGTTGATCAAGAGTTTGCTGCCGCCATTTTGTCAGTTCTCATTTTGGTAGAAATGGGAAAATTTTGAGTGAATGGGAATTCCGAACCTAAAACACAAATATATAAATGATTAAAATGTGGCATAAGTCGTGGGATCAACTTTGTTGATATTTTCGGGATTCAGCCAACATAATTCTAACACTCTATACTATTTTCGTTTATCTGGAAATTTAGAGCTGTCAGTACGACGCTAGATTTTTCACTAAAGAACACATGTCAAATCTCCTTTACACTACTACTTTCTTTTTTCTTTTTGCTCTCAACATTCCTGAGAACTCTATGATGGATGCCTTTATTAGCCAAAATACTGAAAATTCCCAGGTAGCTATAGTTGCCTAGCTTTTCCCAGGAATGTTTCGGAAAATCTTTAACATTGTACGTTCATTTATTTCTATAAATCTGGTAAAAAATTTCGACTGAAACGTATTTTTTTCATTTTTAACGTAACAGTAATTCAGTCAGTTTAAATATAATTTAGAAATAGCAAAACTTAAATGATACGTATACCAATTTTGCAATTTATGGTATAACATGGATCCATAAATATAAATATTTTTATGTGTCTCACTTATTGGTATTCTACATATCCTAACTAGAGCTATATATTACTTTAAAGTTGTACCGTTTTTCTCTCTATTTCAGAATATTATTTCTAATTTAAAGCCCAAATTATATGTAACAAATTATGTTAATGTCTTGTTCTTGTACTGAGATCCGAAAGCCTGCATACCCATTTCAAATAAGCCAAGGGACAGCATATTTTTAAAGTCTATCGTCTTTCGAGACTCTTGAGACGAGACCGAAACAAGACCGAGACTAACGTGTCGAGACTCGAAACCGAGACGAGACTGAGGTTTACAATCGAGACCGAGACGAAGACCAAGACCGAAATTTTCAGATCGAGACAAGACCAAGACAAGACTGTCCTAAAAAATTCGAGACGAGAACGAGACTGATGACAGTCTCGTTTCATCTCGTCTCAATGCCATCCTTAATAGGCACATTTTTTAGACACATGTTACTACTAATGTTACCTACGGTGAAAATTCACCTTTACGGCGCATATTTTTTAGAGCAAATGATGAAAGACGAGGCGGGGCTAAACAAAAAATGAAATTTTGTCTTAATTATATGGCAGATACAGGCTATCACAGAGGTATACCTGAAAAGTGTGGAGCACATCAGACTGCGATGAGTAAAATAGTAAAGCATATTTCGGAGCAAATCATTGGGTAAGATGTCCATAATCTACCCAAGAAATAGCACAAGCAAAAACTGAATATGTAACAGTGCTGAACAGCGGCCTGTTCATATTGCTTAAATTTACTATGTATATAGAGTTCTCATTGGTTACCACAAGACATGGCGCACAAGCTCGTAACTTTCAGTAATTCTTTTTGTTACTTTCTAAGTATTTTTTTAAAAAAAGAACTTTTGATATCGTTTAACTAATATTATAAATAAGATCACATTGTAATATTCTTGATATTAACTAATGTTCCTTAACCCGAACGAGCATGTGCCCAGCCGTTAGACCTGACCAGGTCAGAGAGAGCGGTGCAAATACTGTTTTTTTGCTTTTGTAACAATAAGGCAATTATTCTTTCGAACCACGTGATTTTTATAATCGGACAAAATTCTCTACTGCATTTTGGGATTTCCCAAGTGACGTGCTTCTCAAACGAGGAGTGTAACTTGCATCGTTAAATACATCGCATTGTGGGCAATATTTCCTTTCTTCCTAAAGGTTAACTGTGGACGACCGTTTCTCCCTTTGAGGAACGGAATCTACAGTACTTCTATATCCTTCACAACCTGTGGGCCGCGGGCGACCGTATCTCCTCGGAGGTCTGGAACTAGTAGCTCATTTCCATCTATCTACAACCTGTGGGCCGCGGGTGACAGTTTCTCTTCGGAGGAACGGAACTAGTATAGTAGCTCATCTCCTCTGGTTCACAACCAGTGGACCGCGGGTGAATGTTTGTCTTCGGAGGAACGGAACCAGTAATTCACCATCTCCAGTTCACAACCTGTGGGCCGCGGGAGACCGTTTCTCTTCGGAGGACCGGAACCAGTAGCTCATATTCCTTTCACTACACCTTGTCTCTCAGAGCCGTGCTTGCCCGCTGTGATGCTGAGGCTAACAGCCAAACACGACTGTTATATAAAGATTATGAGACTGTGTTTCCAGTGCTGCGAGTTGAGACTCAGGACATTATGACATTCAGGAACTCGTGGAAGACTGGATAGCTCATAATCTCCGGCTGTTATAAATAGCGCATCTTGCTTGTTGCATTGTTGCTTGTTGCATCTATAATTATTACATACACATAGAGTCACAGAAAGTTTTACTCCGCGATGACGAGTAGGGCCTATATCAATCAAAAATTATTTCCAATCATAAATATAAAAGAAGTATGTAACGCAAGCGAAATATTTACAAGTGTTGACGCTAGCTGGCCTGTATCTGTCCAGGATAACTGAATATGGGAGAATATTACCATTCGGGACAAAATAAGTCATTTTCGTAATTGTGGAAACCAAAACTATTTATAGCTGATGAAGGATGGGATTTAGCTTTGGCTGCTGATCCTTGATGCAACAGAAAATAAACACAGGATTTACAATTGAGTTCTAAAAAGGGAACGACAACCAGAATTGAAGCAAACTGGAAGCACACTGGAAGCAAAACAAGAAGGAAAGGTTTAAGCTAACTGAAGCAAATGCTTTCCCTTAGACCTCTTGCTTCTGAGCATAATCTTTTCCTTCATGCTCATACTTCGAAGCATTTACTACTGTTTTATTCATTCCACCCTTTGTTCTGTGGTACATCTTTCAGTAACACTGTTGTTAATTTTCTCATCGGGTCGAGAATTTGAAAAGTGATCTTATATCCTCAGACTTGCTCATCCCGTTCCCTCACCGAAGAATAAAGCGAAAGATTAAAAATATTGGTACTTCTTGCTTAATTGATGTGAAACACATTCACCTTTGTTTGACATAGACTTTCCTTCTAAAATGTTCTTCTCTCTTTCTTCTTCGATTACACAAGTTGCCAGGGGTGTACTTCAATTAAGTCCTCCGCCATCTTTAGTTACAGGGTAAAATAGCATTTACAATTAATAATTCTAAATAAATGAAAACATTAAAGGACAATCAATTCTCACGCCAGATCTGGAAACTGCGTATTGTAATAATTTTAATTTATATTATTCATAATTTAAAAAAAAGTCTGTGGACCGCATCCGGCTTTCATGGGGGGGGGGGGCACAAGTCATCTGAAGGGGGCCTGGCCCCCTCTAGTTACGCCAATGTGCACAATCAAATAGATCCGCTTCGATCGTTTCTTTCGTTCCCTGTTGCCTCAATACCTTCTAAAAACACAGGGTTATTTTCTGTAAATACGTAAACAATGCGACGATTGAAACAGTTCGGCCCCCAAGGACATTTAAATATAGCATAGTAGACTGAGGCCAAGCGCGTTGGGAACGTCGTGAGTTCGATCCATCATGACAGAGAATTTCCTTGGTTCCCATCGATCGCAAGAGGTAAATGCTGGGCTGGGATGGTACCTTGGATGAGGCCACGGACTATTTCTTCCCAAATTATTCCCTCTTCCTTTGCTGTGCTACTCCCAACATCTGAGTTCCACTTATAAATTAATAAGAATAAAATAAAATAGAATAAAAATATGATACGAAAAAAACAAATGCCTGAAAAAATCAAGCAAGAACTCACTAGCATGTCGGATGAATGATAAGCTATGAGAGAGCACGCAGTAAGATCAACTTTTAAATTAATGTTTTCGAAACTCCGTATCTAATTTCCCACTATTTGCTCTACTCGTTCCTAACTGGCTGATGTACAATCTATAAATAAATCTAGTCGGGGAGGTGGTGAAAATGAGAAAGACGTTATAACGTTGGTAGTACGTACGTAACAGAACTGTTTTAAAAGGAAACGATTCATACGGATCAATATACTTTGAAGGCCAGAGAGTCACTGTGTGTTGGCTGAAAAAGAAATTTGAAACTTTTGAAAGCAGCAACCTTCCCTGGCAAGGTTATATCGACCCCTCCATCCTCCAATCCCCGAGCATTGCGTAGGGCGAGTTCATTTTAGCGAGCAGCAGAGAAAAGGGTTGGCGCCCGCGTTGGTTTCGAGGCCCTGTCTCCTTGGAGAGATGCTTTCGTACCTTGACACTTTATCCAGGGCCAAATCGGCCTCCAACACACTGCCAAAGGACCTTGGCCTTCTTCAGCTACACAAAATATCGAAAGAGACCTTCGGCCCTACCACCGGAAGAGAAGGTCACCAGCGGAAGTGGAGCAGTTTAACAATTGGCTTTGTTGCGAGCGCCTCCTCCACACCACATGTTAGTCCTGTGCGTTGCCTACTTCACGCACTTCCAACTCGTCTCCCTTCTTGTCAAGGATAACTATGCGAAACGTGTTTACCTCCCTCTGAATTTGCTTTTGATCACTCCATTTTAAACTTCGTTTTAGTGCCGAATGGAAAATCAATAACTTTCCCCTTTGGGAGACATTTGGATATATTCCAACGTAGGGGAGGATAATATTCCATCTGTAGGAAATGCGCACCGTGCTCCATTTGTCATACTCTCGCCCTTTCCCCCCCCTTCCTGATTTTCCTTCAGAAATGTTTTTTTACACAACTTATTGTTGAATATTTTATGCTCAATTATCTCACTTTCTTCCATTCATTCTTTCTTTTTCTCTCGCTCCTTTTTCTCTTTCACACTTACACGCACACACGCGCACCTCCCTAACATTTTCTTGGCTCTACATAAAATCTACATTTGGAGGGTTGACACTTGAGTATTATAGTGGTGCAGATCAGGTCTGCCTGAAAATTAAAGTAAACGAAGTAAATGTCAATTATCTTGTGATTAATCTCTCTCTCTCTCTCTCTCTCTCTCATTCACAGCCGTATTCAATCAACTAGTGGATGAGGCTTCTCCTGGAGGGAAGAGTAGGTCTACTGCTCCCACGCTGACCAGGCATGTAGCTCTCAATATTGTCTTTTATTCACAGCAGCCCCCCAATTGCATCACGATGCTGGGTGGGCACCGTTTCAGATCCTGTCTCTTAGGAAAATTCCCTTGGCAAAGCCAGGAATCGAAACCGGGACGCCACGATCATCAGTCAGCGACGGTTACAACTAGACCAGCAGGGTGCTATATATTAATTTGATAAAGGCACGAACTTTCTGCCATTCCGGTTCAAAACTGTAAATCTTTCAGTACTGACTTATGAATTTCAGCCCTCCAGTTATGTGTTCAAATACGAGGTAAACTTCGTGTGTACCTCCTTCCTCCTCACTACTGTTTGTGACCGACAACGTTCCTGCACCCACACAGCCAAATCCTGTCCAAAGTTGAAATGTCTTTTATCTCTGCTGTATCCTTACTAATTGTCTCAAAGTTGCATGATGGGGAAACTTGCCTAATCCGCTAAAAAAATACTCTCGCGGTTCCACTTTAAACATTTTTCACTGTACAGTGTGTGTCTAAAATTTTGATGCTATAGAGGTCCAAAGTTACCGCAGCATCGTCATAAATGACGTAATATGTCGATAAATAATGACATTAACATGTACCGATTTACCAAATCATAATCGTAGTGTACCCATTACGGCTATTTGAGCAAAATTTTTGATTGACGAATATGTATTAAGGTTAATGTAAAGCAACGACCTCCAACAAAAGATGGTAGCACTACCCCCGTATATGTCTAATGTATTTTTATCGTTGCATGAAATTTCAATGCTGCTCCTAAAAGTTCAAGCCTAATGAGTTCAAACTTTCAGGGAAGAAAGTTCATTAATCAATTCAAGAGTTCAATCAATACCGATTTTTTATTTTCGTTTTTCTTCATTCCTCATTGCTGAAATCGCTTGATTGTTGTTAGGTATGAATATCAAAACCGACAACAATGAAGCTCTTTGGACAATGAACAAATATGAAAATTAAAAATCGGCATTGCTCGAACTCTTGAACTTGGTTATGACTTTTCTTCCCTGAAAGTTTGAACTCTCTAGACTTGAATTTGTAGGAGCAGCAGTGAAATTTCATGCAACGATAAAAATACGTTAGACATATACGGAGGAGTAGTAAGGTCGACCGTGTAAGTCAGCCAAAATTCTTTCTAAATTCGGTTCCTTTTTATATCCGGGACCGTGTGAATTCGACTGTTTAAGTCAGTCAGAATAAGTCACCATGTGTTCTTTTAAAACCGTTGGGAATATGTTAGTCTGTGTTGAAATCTGGATCTGTGAAATTATTCTGAGTGTACTAATAGTATATGCTATTGAGTAAAAGAATATATTTCCGACGGCCTCCAGCTAGACAGATTTTGAAATGGCCCAGTAGCTATATTAAAAATAAATAAATGAATAAATAAAAATGATATGATATGAATGATTAAAAATATGAAACAACTAATCCACATGTAATAAAAAAATGTTCAAAACTGTCAGAGTTGAACTGAATTGAGTTCGAAATACATTATAAAAGTAAGCGTCCGAAAAGGGAATCGACCCCCTGGCCCACTAGGTTAAAAATCTAACGCTCTACCAACTGAGCTATCCAAACTAATTTGTTTCATGGGTGAACTTTAGAATGGTGATGACGAGATAAGAACACAGCACTGATAGTTGGATCTCGAAAGTGTTCAAAAGAAAACATTGAGATGATATTAATTTTTTATTGAACGTCAGCATGATTTCGTAAAAAGAAGAAGAAGGCTAAACCAGATGAAAAGAACCTACCAACTCAAAGCCACTTGTGTTATTCTTGAAGAAATAGTTAAATTACTAAAAAAACATAAATCTAGTAGAGAGAAACGGACTTCAGATTGAGTACCATTTGAAAACATTGAAATATTGTTTTGTAACGCAGGCTAACGTTTTAAGAATTTAGCAAAACACTTGCGGCGCGTTAAATTTGTTGCCCGGCCACTAGCCTGACTACTGGCCTACCCTGTGTGTAATTAAACAGAATATTTGTTGGCGAGCCAAAACAAGACAGCGGATACCTGGCTGAATCAGCGTTGCCGACCAATTGAATAAAAAAAACTCATAGAAATTGTAAATGTTGATTAGCTTCTTCGTTGAACATGACCGAGCGTGGTTGTTTTTATATTTTGTATGACTACCAACACGCTAGAATTGTGAGTACTTGATGAAATAGATGTGAAATGTAGATAACCTTCTCTAAAACGGTTTCGTGAAATTAGCAGTTTCCGATTTGTACAATTTCCAGAGAGGGGAAAATTTACTCAGAATGTAGGGAACCGTATTTTCTATCCGTTCATATTAACCAAATTGTCGCTGTTAGTTGTTTTTGATAAGCTATATTTCTAGCCTGTATATTGAAACAATAGCCATGATACTATGCCTACTGGACACACATGGGTAAGAGCAAGGTTACTATATTCTCTATAGGTTGCGCCAATAGGAAATGCTCTGCGCGCGCGCTGTGGCCAGGTCATCCTGGGCGCACACGTGCAGTGAGATTTCAGCAGAAAGTTAAATAAGTGTGTGCAGAGCTTTCATTTACGGATGTCTTATCTGTCAATGAATTAGCAATTTACTTACCTGAAAAGTACTAATGAAGAAATTAACTACGAATAGAAATCTGAAATATTTGCAAATGATATATTCCTATAAGCACTCGAATTTACCCTCCACTCAACTTGCTTAAAACAAATAGTATTGCGTGGACATTTCTTGATATATCAAAATATCTAGGGTTTCTAAATTTAATGCTTTTTTTTAAATAAAAAAGGCCACAGAAAGTAAAATCTTTACTTTTTTTTTTTCAAATGATATTTTTCGATTTGTTGACTGCCTATTAATTTTATGCCGGTCGCTTTGGAGTAACTTTTTCTTCATACGATAAAAATTATACTAAGATAGCGAAGTGTTGAGAAGATTCGCTGTCAATATTTTTCCACAATCTTTCTTCAGTTAGGCCTACACCAGGCTAATGCCGGGACTTCAGACTAAGCTTTGGTTGACTTTCCTCTCACACTTCCTCTCCCCACTCGTATTCCAGCTTCAGCTAAAATGTCTAAAGGTCAATCATACAATTCAGTTCCCAACAAGGTATAAGTGAACTAAAGGTGAAAGTGTTGAAACAGCGAATCGTATGTAAAGTAAAAAAAGAAAAAAAAAGTTGAACGACGAATGTTCAAAATTTATTGGCAGCGAGCGCATCATTGTAACATTTTTGTTTCAATTTGAATTTTATTTATGGCCTTTAGGCATCTAAAGCTTTGGCCGGGATAAGGGAAAGGAAAGGATTCGGGAAGGTGTCGACCAGGGCCTACATTGAAGGTACCATCCCGGCACTTGCCTCGTCAGACAGGGAGAAACCTGTCAGCATGGTCGGCCGCTGGGTTCGAACACATGACCTCCAGAATGCTACGCCAACGCTCTACCACTGAGCTATGGTGGCTCGATACGTAACACTTTTGTCTTTTGCTATGATATAAGTTGTGGAGCCTTCTATTAACAATTCGAGGAACAAATTATTAGTCAATAAATAGAAAGATAGCAAAAAAATAGTCTGCACGGTCACAAGCGGTGTCATTCATCTCAGGCCATTTCGGCTATTTTTGTAGGGACATGGGTATAAGCCAGATGATCTCAGAGTGAAGGTTGAAATTATGATTGCCTTGATTTTTGCCGGAGAGTGAGAGAGAAAGAAGAAAATGCTATCCTTTGTGAAGTTTATTGACCTCTTGTTTATGTCATCTTTAGCCGACTTTACGCCTTGCAAGTTGTTTGAACTGAACTGTCGCCGATTGTTCAGACTGTGTACTTAATCGAAAATGGAAAATCGACTTTTCTATGCTTTTTAATCTGAAAATTCGAAAGCGCGGGACTTCAGGGTAGGCGAGAGGTTACCGTGTTTGCTTTCGGTGCGAGTGGTCACGAGTTCAAATCCCACAGAGGTCTATTCGTAGCATTTTCGTAGTGCTCTCAAACGGGTCGGATTGAATTTTAACCTTCTCAACCCCACCTGTTGAAAGCACTATTTGTCCCACTGGGAACTGATTAAAAGACGACGAGGAGCTACTCATTCACCGGGCACGATGTCAAAAAGTAGCATTTCAGATTAGATAGATTAGTGATGTGTTTTAAATCATCTTTTCCACACTTTCCGCGGCCGTGGATCAGTGTTAGAGCATTCGCTTGACATTCGGTAGGTCCTGGGGTCGATCCTAGCGGCCGACCATTCTGTCTGAAGTTTGTCCAGGGAAAATGCCAGGATAGTACCTACAAAATAGGCCCTGGCCGTCTACCCTAAACAATCCTCTCTCCCACCCTGAGCCTCAGATGCGTAAAGGCCTTAAAATAAGTTCAATTCTACACTTTATTGTATAAGAGTTTCAGCATGATAATTAAAAAACCTCTGCCTCTATCCTGACAGTTTTCCTGGATTTTCTGTTTCACCAGGTGCCAGGTATCTCAAGTAAGACCGTGGCCGCTACCTTCCCCATCCCTATCAACCGGAAGAGTTATTGTCGAGGGACATCATCCTTCAATCATGATGGATGCTAAAAGTTGAATACTGAGCCCAGAAAATAAATAGAATTAGAAATATAATAAAATTAAAAGAATAAAAGG
>JAGDQP010015695.1:0-30778 GCA_022664845.1 Lepisma saccharinum
GTACTATATGAACACTTGTACTCATTTTCAATGTACATTGCGTTTATGAAGCCTTATTTGAAAATATATGTACTCTTTTTAATGTACTCAGCCGTTAATTTACCAAGACTAGATTTTTGAACAGTCACATGGTCACGTGCTGCTTTTGCTTTTCCGAATTGACTTCTTGCATTTATTTGGTCCTATCGTCACTTTCTTCTCTTCCAAATCACTGTTCATGGAGGAATAATGCCAAAGTATGATCATGTCTTTGTTACACGATGTACCTAATGAATAAAATTGCCACACTTCTATGTAACATTCTGACGACTCAATAATACGAGTAATACAATTTTTTATATCTTTATATCTTGACTTCAGTCAGAAGAAATGTTCGTTTTCATTCAAGAAGTATGTCATTATTACTCTTAATTGGAAGGCGAAGTACACACTAACATCAGCAAATAGCTAATTATTATTGAAAATTTTGTACATTTGTCAGGTACTCTAGTAACGAACTTTTTTTCTACTTTTATTTCTAACTCTTCCCTCTAATCAGTTGTTCATCGAAAGTTTATGATTTATGAAGTTATCTAAATGAGATATAGTGGCAAAACATGTATTTCTTCTTCATGTAGGATATTTCCTGTTGGATGTAATCCACAAATGAACTTATTTTAGCTGATTCTTCCAAATAGCAAAACATTTCTGTCACGACAACATGTAAACCTAATATCCCTTTCAGCAAATGCCTGAAGATTTGAGCAAGACATTTTGCGCCAACCATTGTTAATACTCGCGAGTCAAGAACTAATGAAGCCTAATTATTGAATCATAAACTACAATGTATATTCAATACGGAATGATGTTGGCTCTTTACATTGAGTTTCTTCTACTCATACTGTTTTCCGAACTTTATTTTCATTTCCGGTCTTCAAAATTAATTTTTAAAATATCTGGGTAATTCAAGATCTCGTCATTTATGTGACTTATCAAAAGAAAAAATACAAAACTTTACGTCTCTTATTTTTATATTCAAAATTTTGTTAAAATCTGAGGGTAGAATTTCTGAGTAGGGCTGGGCCTGCTCCGATAGACAAGCACGCTCGTATCTCCATTGCAGATATCCCTGGTCGTTCCATGTGGGCTTTGTGGTGGTCAAACACCGTGTGCGTGGGTCTTCTCGGGGTTCTTCCGTTTACTCACAATTTCTTCATTCCACCAATCATCCCATCATCATCCATCTGGCCTGAGCCAAAGTTGCCTAAATTCCTTAAAAATTAAATTCAAATTCAATTGCATATTTCTTTCCATACAACAGACTTCGTGAAAGTGTCCTGTAAAACATTGAAGCTGCGAGACGAAATATGTAAATGGATAGATTGCCTTTCCTAGGAAGTATGTTCCAAATTGAGAAAAAACTGAAATAGTTGCACAGAAGCTGAGCCAAAATGGAACTGAAAATATCCAGAAAAATTCTTAGGCATAGCACCTTCATTAGACATCGAAACATTAGAAACCAACATTTTTCAATGCACAGTAAAAAGTCAGTAATTATGATATAGTTAATTTGAACTGAGAGTTAAATAAGGAACGAGAAAGATTATTATTTTTGTAAACTGTGTCGTTATTTTTAACTAATAACGCAAACATTAAAAAATAATTTGCGGGATTGGATAATGAGTCAGAAGTACATGAAGCTAAGATATTTGGGAAAGAGTGGACATCCTAATCACATTAGGATAGAGCCTGGACATTTTTAACGAGACCATACTAAAGTTTATAGAAAGTTTTTAATGCAGTATTTTGATTGCCAAATGGTTTGGGGATTGAAAAATTAAATCAGGAAGTTACACGAAAATACGAGAAGTAAACAATTACTATCAAAATGCATTGATGTTTAACGTAATATTGTAGAACATCGTAGGATAAATGGAAAGGTAAGGCTTGTACATAAGTCGCTAGCATTCGCAGTTAACATTGTAATAGGATCGCGTCCTGTACTGTTTGCTCCGTCAAGTAGAATAATCATCTCAGGGCTTACTAATGTGAGATTTTTGCCCGGTCTCTAACATTAATTAAATACCCATATGTTTCTTAAGCTTCCTGTTGGTTCGAGGTAACTTGAACGCTGGGTAAGCGTTCCGCCTTTCAAGAATGTTCGGAATGGAACCATAAGCCTCATGCTGATTCGAGGAGACTTGAACGGTTGGTAAGCCTCCCACTTTTCAAGGAGACTCAGAAATTGAATATTAAGCCTTATGCTGGTTCGAGGAGACTTGAACGGCTGGTAAGACTCCCACTTTTCAAGGAGACTCGGAATCGAATCGTAAGCCTCCTCCTGGTTCGAAGAGACGTGAACTGTGGATAAGCCTTCTGCTTTACAAGGGGACTTGAAGGATAAAATAAATAAGAAACAAAGATGACCCTTTGGTTATTTTATTAGGACTCTCTCTCTCTCTCTCTGTCTCTAGGTCAGGTGCCCGAGATGAACTGCTTTTTATTGTAACGACTTCAATTATATATGCCTTTACATAGTTGGCTCCACGACCACTGGTATCACCAGTGTTCCCAAATGCATAAAGTTCATATAAAATTACAATTGAGAAGTGCACCTTAGAATAGATTCACTGCGAAACAATTCATTGTAATGAAATTTACGATGAACGGTAGATAGGCATGTATCTAGAAGTTGGTTTCAGGACGAATCCGCAGGCTTCCAGGGGAGAGTTCCAAGGTGTGTCTGGGTATGAAATTTGCATTAAATATTCAAAATCACGACTAGAATTATACTAATTTGCATGAAACTGATTGTTTTGAGGCTCCCCTAAATACGTCATTGGTGGTAGGCAATTCCATCTGTTGAGAGTTGCATTCCTCAGTCATAAACTTTGCTCCAGTATATTCTTTGGGTACAACTTCGAGATGGTGAATTTATGTCGGAAATATATCCGACTAATACTAATGATGATGTTAATTCGCTGAGTACTAATGATGTTAAAATGTCATTAGAAAATATATTCTACGAGAGCTTTAAATACCCATAAAGTGTAGTAGCAAGATCTCATTTAATATCTAGTTGGATTCTTATTGAAATTATAGAAGTGTTTAAAATATTTTTCTTTCAACAAATTTGGTAAAAGGAAAGAGCAAAACAAATTAATGACAGTCACTTTTGTCTCTTTTTCCCATAGATGGATTGAACCTAAGAAAATTAAACTTAAAGTCTAACCAGGCGAAAAGATAGTTCCTGGGGGAGATAAATAGTTAGATTGTCTACAGAACAACATAAGTAGGTAACTAAAAATTACGAAATGGAACAAATCGTTTCAAATATTTCTTACGAGACACCAAACAATCTGAAATTCCCTTAAAAAATATTTACATCCTGATTTTATGCAGGCTGCTCATAATAACACAATACTAAACTGTAGAGGAAGATATGAAGTATAGCGTACACATTAAATCAGAAGAGCGGAAATTTTCACCCTTTGTTCAATGAGGAAGTGTTTCCATCGAAAACTATTTTCAACAAAAAAAGTTTTTTTTTTAACGAAACATACTCGCTTTGGATAGAAAATGTGATATTTCTGGATGGCATTCCGATGCTTTACGGATGTAATTTATTCTTCAAAATTCAATGAGCGACTTCTCATTCATTTAGAGTAGTTCATAATCCAACATGGGTATTAGACAAGTTTATTATCAGCCATTTTTTGTTTTACCGCATATAATATCGTCCTACTAAAGACCGTACGCTGCTGTGAGCTAATACTTGTTTAGTTAAAAATGACAGCAGAAGGACTGATATTTTTTCTCAAAGAACGAAAAAAATTCTGCGCATTGCGTAGTTTCCATATTCAAGAGATATAACATCATCGAAAAAATGCATATTAATGCTTGTAAGAATTTAAGTTTCCAGCTTGTCCTTAAATATTCAGAAGCTGTTAACACGTTAGGTACGTGTACCGTAGCGTGTTGGACTTCAGAGCATTGGGGCCTGTGTTCTGTACTTGCTTAGGACCTATATACTTTTTCCTTGGTGGGAATTCAGTTAGTTTAAAGAACCTTTTCTTTAGAGAATGCAAAGTTTTGTTTAGGTCTATTTTAACATTTTATTATGTAAACTACAGACATAAATTTTTCTCTGTGCACTTCGAGCGTCTTCCAATTTCAAAAGATAAACATTTCATTTAAAATGCGAAAATATATATATAAATTGAGTAGTTTTTATTTGCAAAAGATAAACATTTCATTTCGAAAAAGTAAATATTTTCAATGGACTAGGATTGGATTTTCATCCTAGAAGATTACCATCGAAAAGAGCTGCCAATGGGTCTCAACATTTTTTAAACAAAAATTTCTAATATTTTCACCAATGATTCTAGAGGAGAGGATTTCTGTTCGAACTTAGCGTGCACGAGAACAGTCATAAAGTGTAGTAGCAAGAGCTCCTTTAATTTCTAGTTTGATTCTTATTGGAATTACAGAAGTGGTAACATACTTTTCTTTCAACAAATTCGTTAAAGAAATAGCGAAAACAAAGTAATCATAATCACTTTTGCACTGTTTTACAAGAGATAGAGTGAACCTAAGAAAATCGTTCTTGATATTTAACAAAACGAAAAGGAAGTTTCTGTATAAGATTTTCCAGAGAACAACGTAAGTAAGTAGCTAAAAATTGCAAAATGGAGCAAACAACTAATTTCAATTATTACATTTGGGACACTGAACAATCAAATAGATTCGTGTCAAAGATTCTTAGGTCCAGATTTTATGCAGACTATTCATAATAACATAGTATCAAATTAATTTCGCGTATAGAGGAAGTTATGAAATGTAGCAAATGGGTACACACACACATATACGCACACAACGAAATTCACTGTCTTTGGTCTTTATCATATGTGAAAGCGAACAATATTTAGCGCCATTACCATTTCACTACTTTTTGTGATACTTTGTGCAATCAAACTCTGATGAAAGTATTCTGCAAACGGTCGTAAAATTATACTCATTCTGAAGTGTGTTAGACCACCTTTGACGAGCTAGGTATGTTTGGAATACTTAATGACGTAGTGATTAATAACCGTAAATAACGTATCACATATCCAGAACATTATCATTCGAGATTTAAAAGTCCGGTATTTTTTTACACTCTATCTTGTCTTATTATGCGAGTAGATATTTCACAGGTAAGCTCTTTTATCTTGTAAATACCCAACATTCAATATTGTACAAAATATTATCTACATTACATAGAGAACATGGAGCTGAGAAAGATATAATTTTATATGTCATAAAAATTAAGTTTAAAAAATAGGAATGTTTAAATTTTTGTGGGAACCTCCTGGGCACCCTAGTCGCTATCGAACTCACCTTCAGTGCAAGCGGCTGGAGGTGAATCCTGGCGAGAGAGCCAGCAACGTGAGGACAATTAGGGCACAACTTCAATAAAAGAAATAGCGGGTATGCGTACTAGAGACGTTGCTCTGACCCCGTAAATTTCTACTTGAATTATTTGTATAATTCGTTTTCACTTATCTTTCCCGCAGGATACGGTTGGGTTACATATGATCTTCATTTGTCTGCTTCTATTTGTTCTTTTCACTGTTTTTCTACCAAGTCTTGGTCGCTGACTTCAAATTAAGAAATCTCACGTTTGGTTAACAATAGGAATACAGTAGTTCGAAATCTTTGGATACTACCATAATTTCCAGCCGATGGAAAGCAATGGCAAAACACCACAGAGGCTTTTGAATCACAAATTTTCCTCCGAGCAGAACGCTTTATTATTTCATTAATAGGTCATTTCTATCTAGAGGATAATTTTTAGATATTTCTTTTAAAAAATTGTCTTAATATCTTTTATTATACAAAACACAAACACAATCTGTGTTACATTAACATTTGATATATATTATTTGAATTTTGTTTATGTATTTCAGGTACGTACTCGACCGGTATATTTCTCGGCCGCGTAGATCTGGGGAGAGCGTGCGGGAAGGAAATCGGGGATCAGGACCCGTTTTGAATGTGTCATCGTCGTCGTAGTGCCTGTAGTGTCTGAGATTGTTCACAATTTAGGACACTCTGCAACCAAACATTGCAATATGTCATTTGGGTTGCATAAGCAGTAGGGGTTTGTTAATTTTAATTATTGCCCCAATTCAGATTTCCTTCAATCTGAATTTAAAGTTATTGAAGCCTGTAAGCTTTGGCTCAGAACGATGATGGAGAAATTTGTGGAAAAAAGAAAGTGGGAGGGAACGGGTGAACCCAAAGAAAACCCACACAAATGGTGTTTGTCCATCAAAAAGCTTACTGGTACGAGCCGGAATCGAACCAGGGACTACGGTGTCTGGTAGAGGTCTCACCGTGTTATTTCGGATCTTATAAAACTTTTGTGCGTATCCAAAAGGTACAAAATGTTCATTCTTCGTCTTTGAACAAATGGGAAATGTGCGTTTGTGCATGTGTTCTAGTGGCACCTTTGAGCCTTCATAAGAAAAAAAGTTTCCCCTGGACCCAGCAGAGAGAGCGCGATCCAAACTAGGATCATCCAGTTGCCGGTCGGGTGTTCTGAACATTAAACTACTACAGAATACAGATACGGTTAATTTCTGTGTAATATGAAGCATTACTCGCTCCTGAACTGAACCAAGTACTGACTGCTGATGCTAAAAGTTAAGGCATTCCGCTTGGTTCAGTTGAGGCGCGCGGGATGCTTCATATACATATAAATTGGGCGTGACTGTGATGGTTCAATGGTTAGAACATACGAAGATCCGGTTTCAAGTCCCGGTCGCGGCAGTGAGCAAAACTTTCTGTTTATTTTTTCAACAGTTAATATACATGAAGTGTTTGTGTAAGGGAAATCACAACCATATATCGTAGTTTTCGAAAGTTAAAAACATAATCTGATTTCTAGAGAGTAGAAGGAGGAAGCGTATATAAAAATTACAAGTTACAAATAAGCAAAAGCTGATGATGTATTTTTGTTGATCCCAATTCATTTGTTAGTCTTTTGTCTGTAGCGCCAGGTCCGAAAATCAGGTCTAAACTTTTACACTCATCACTGACTTGAATCTTGTCTGTGGATTGTATCCATTATCCTTTTCCCATCGTCTATACTTTCAATTCTACCGTTCAATGTATTGATACAATGTCTACGTAAATAACATCCGAACCAATTTATTTCCCTTAGCTGCAGTACTGCAATTTTCACACTCCATCTTTCCATTGATTAGTCATTACGTAACTATTGTATTATACAAAGTTGTCCTTTCTATTCTCCAGTTGTTGCCAGAAATTTTTGTAAACGCGGATTATTATTATCACTATTATGAAAGTACATTTTGTAATTAGAAAATTTGTGTTTTGTAATTCTATTTGACTAATTGGTTAAGAAATAAAAGCGATAGGCTATTTTATAAACATTTATTTTCATGTCACACAAACATAGGTTAAATAAACACAAAATCTTATGAACAAAATATTATTTTGAGAAATGGACAGCCTGAACGCTTTCTCTTAGAATTTCTTCATTTACACCATTCGTTTCCTGCCATACGTGCTGTGCTAACTTTATGTCTGAGCACATTTGATGGAGAGGAGAACTATCACTCATTGTACTGCCTCTTTTGAGTCGTTACCATTTGAACACCGAGAAACAAAAACCTATACAGTGGCAATGGTCTTTTACATGTGTTAAAGAGAAAAGTGAGTCTGTGCGCGGCTTGATCTAACAGCTATTACAAACACGGCAAGTGGCATTAAAATTGCCACCATTGACGACGGAGAGAATTACTAAGAAATATGAACATTAAAGCGAATTGTTTGTTGCCTTTCCAGGTAGCTGCTAATTCAAATGATTTAGTACAAAAGCAGTGTGTTCCTGGTGGGTGAGGGGTAATGTCCGCTGCATTGTTATTAAGGAGTCCTGGTTCGATACTGTGTGAGGACGCAAGTGGTCCAGAGCCCACTTTAAGCTGTAGGTCCCGACCTTAGGACATTATCTTCATCCGATAGATAGCAATAGCAAACCAATGTCAGTCCACCTTATTCAGAGATCTCTGTGTCATTGCTCTGCTCCATCATCGTCATCATCATCATAGTCATCAATATCTGGTGTTTCATTATGCATTGTAGTTCTGAAGAAAGCGTTTCTTTTTTTTTGGGGGGGGGGGGATATAATGTTATGTGAATATACAATTTTAACATAATTTTGTAAGCCATTATATTTTTAGTAAACATTCCTTACGTGCCACCTATTTCTCACGCCAGAATATCATTCCGCCAATCGTTTCGGAGACAAACCATTTCATCTGGTTAAATGGTATTCGATTTAGACCCATCCTATCTTAATGTTTTCATTGGAGTTATTCATTTTGACTGTCCAGGCCTTATTGGCGATAGTAGTGTATGCCAAAAGAGATGCAGCAAGGATATATAGGCTCGCAAGATACATCCTCAATTGACCCAAAGCAGACTATTCAAACTACTTCAAAGCGGTTTCGGACCAGGCAGACACAAACTAAGCCATCCAACCGATGTCGTCTCGTGTGACTGTGTTTGCGTGAGCATCACGCCAAAACGGCTTGACCACTTGGAATAATTTTTCTCACATGATCAGATATTGGACCCGTGTGGGAAGTTATCATATCAGTCGCCATCTTGGATTCAAAATGGCCGCCCGAAAACAATTTTCCACACCGTTTGAGCTAGATATACGAAATTTGGCATCAAAGTGTATTATCAAGAATAGTTTAAGAAAATATGAAAAAAATTGAAAAAGTTCTGGGGAGAGGCCTCATTCAGTAGTAGGTTTTATATTGGCTGTGATTATATATCCTTCTTTATTAGAAGTGTAACCGCATGTGTGATTATTTCTCTTATATCTATCCTTGAAGCAAAAATATGTTCAGACCACTTCGTGTGGTTAGTATCTGTAGATCTATCCATGATTTATTCTCCAACATAACAATTCCTCTAGTTAGAGGAGTTTTCTACTTTAAACATAACAATTCAAGAGCTAACAAAAATATGTATTTATGTTAATTTCTGTATTTCCACTAGGCAATCGTTGTATTGTTTACATTAGAATCTCCAGCAAGAAACTGGATTCAACGCGGGTAGAAAGGAATCAACTGTGGTCATGCAGAAGAACCAAAAACTAATCACTCCATAATTTTGGTTAGTGTAGGCAAAAATCGTAGAAAAACATCAAGATTATTGTTCTTGAAAATAAAATCACCTCCCCAAAGAGCATACCACCTCCCCAACCGAGTGAAAGTGTTGACTTCAACATTGATTTCAAGTAGAGATTGGGAGCATGTTCTCCAAATGATATACACAGAGATGACGAATTATTTTCCTTTCACTAGAAAACCGAAATTTCTTCAAATTGTTTAATCTTCAATTACGCTGCCTCTTGATTATATGTGGAAAAACACAGCGGCGCTACTCTTCGCGTAATGACAGAATCCAATTCGGTTGTACTACAATTATTCCACAGTCTCTGTGAATGTCAACGTGTAAATTCGGTTAGCCGAAGAATATGAGCTCCAGAAACTTAGTAGCATATAAGAAAAATATCTTCAAAGGACTTCATTACTGCTATGTATACTTATTTTGTTATCCGAATATCTATAGTATACAATGAAGAACCTTAATTTATTACTTAATCTCAAGAAGGTATCGAACATAACAACAGGTATGTTTAACTTCCAAACATCGACGTATCAATATTGGTGATACACAAGCTTTGACACATAAACTGATATTTCATTAATAATATATAACAATAGCTCAATTAGCAAGTATCCACCTGGACCATGCTATAAATGTACCATATTTCTGAATATCCAATTAACATTACAATAGATTAATATGGATATTTAAAACAACCATTAGTCAAGTTCACTGGATAACAAATACAGATTATTAAAAAAAAAATCTTGTTTTCTTCTCTAAGTATTTCATTACCTGCGGGACATCTTTGCAATTCCGTACTGACCTCTAGTTGTCGAATCTGCTTAAAGCAAGCTTAGCAACCATTGCTAAACATTTACGAAGAAGGAGATTGATAAATAAGGAGAACTTGAATCCGATGTTATACAATTGCCAACGTTAGATAATATCAAACTTAGAATGTAAATTATATATTTTTTTGGTGAGGTATTAAAAAATTACAGAATTAAAAGCAAAATCCACAGATAATGTTTTTGGACAGCTTACTCAAGACGATTGTCAGACAGTTGTATTCTACAATAAAAAAAAAACAATCGTGGCTCTCACAAAATAATTTCTTGTTTCCTTGCAGCGCATACATATAGACATTGACGAGTTTGTGGAAGCCTGTCAGCATTTTCACACCAAAGTTTTGCCACGCCCGGATTCTGCACACATCTTGTTTGACAAGTGTTCATCACGCTAAAACAGGGTACACTAATACACATTGCATGTACGTCAGTGATTCCTAAAGTACCACCTTTTATAAAACTAAGATATTAGTTGACAACATGTTTTTTTTTTCTTGTGTGTGTGTTTTTCTTATTGACATGCGACACACACATACTTTAAATAAGCTGGAAAAGAATGCGTTGTAGCATGTGGCATTTCTTGTCTAGACGCTTTCCCATCATATTTAAATTCTTCATTTTATGCTCAATGTATGTTTCTTTATGTTAGAGAGATTGTCAAGCCTAAATTCATGTTCTATTCTTTATCTATCAACGTGTTCTATTAATTTTATCGGATGCTTCAAAATGTGGTTTGTATTCAGTAGTTCTAGTACTTGGAGTCTAGCTGTATCTGGAAGTTGTTAGGCGTTTCAGTACTCTGATGTGAAACTCATCTCAATCAACTAAGTTCCTTTGAAACTTCTTTGAAACAAAGATTCCATTTTGAACGCGGAATGTGTCTCTAAATTATATATATAAAGTAAGGTTAGCTTATTTTGCTGTAAACATTACCAATCTTATGGTAGAGAAAGAAAGCGCTTGGTGAAAACTCATAGTGATGTTGTATATTATACGTGCAATCGCGTATGAAACTTTCTCTGTAGCGACTTCTTTAAATTCTATGGAATAAACAGGCAGGACTTTACGAACGTGACTGTATAATCATCGTGAAAAGTTTCTTCGCACAAATTCATTCAGTTGAATGGGTTACTTAGAGCGACAGCACCAGAAGTTATTTTCATTTAATAATATTTCTTTTACTAATTATTCCGGAATGGATGAACGAATCTTTGTACTGTTTTCAATTAGAATGTGATTTTTGTGTAAGTTAGAGAAAACTGCACTGAAATCGGTTCATATCCTGAGCAAAGTTCTGAAAAGGCCTTAAATAAATTCAAATAGATCAATAGAAGAGAAATTTTACCAAAGAAAAATAACTTTTGGTGCCGATTGTACCCTATAAGAAACTAGATAACTTTCTGAATTACTTCTTTGTTTTCCGATAATATCATAAACACGGTTTCTTTTTCCCATTTAACTGCGAGAAATTAGAGCAGGACAGTTACATGAATCATACATGAACCGATATTTGCAATGAATCCTAGTTCAATATTCACAAAGGAACATCTTTCCAACTAGGTTCGTGGAATTAATTTGTAAGTCTGTGCTAGAACGTTATCTTTGACCAAAAAAAGGGTAAAGGTATCTCCTGTGCAATGCACATGAACCGTGAATGGCTCATACTGGATGTGGAGGTATCGCACCACATATTCTTGATCAACTGGACGTAGTGAGATGAAGTGGTCAGTTTCACGCTCGGCCGCCTTTACCACCCAAGGTGGTCAGGAATAGCAAGGCCACTGTGGTACTGAATTTGACAGAAGGCTGAGAGCATCGCCAGGCATGGGAGCGCTGAAGAAAAGTCTCCAGCGTCCTGGACGAGATTTGAACCTGGGCCACCCTAATCGTAGTCAGATGCGCTATCGCTTGAGCCACGGCGACTCCCATCTTTGACAAAGGAAGGTATAAAATATGGTTTTAACCTAACTTTATTTTAGACCTTTCTCTTATGCCCATAAATTCAACTCAAAAAGTGAAACAAGCATATTCTACTCAATATATACCGAGCCGCCGTAGCTCCGTGGTAGAGTGTTTTTGTAGCATTTGGGAGGTCGTGCGTTCTATCCCAGTGGCCGACCATCCTGACTGGGTTTTTTCCTTTGGGAGGTCGTGCGTTCTATCCCAGTGGCCGACCATCCTGACTGGTTTTTTTCCTCAGTCACACCAGGCAAATTCCGGATATCACCTTCAACATAGGCCCTGGCCGACACCTTCCCAAATCCTTTCCCGTTCCTTATCCCGGCCTGTACCTTAGATGCCTAAAGGTCATAAGTAAAATTCAAGTTCAATTCAATATATAGCTTGTGACAAAGCATGTGACCCTTTGTCCTTTATATGAAACAAAATATTTTAACAACTCACTGTCAGAGTATGCTGGTGCCTCTAACCGCATAGTAAACAGTGGCAGAGGAGCCACGTTGCCAATATCCATAAAAACAAAATCTTACTTTTCACGAAAAGTTCACATTTCGCTTCACCTAAAGTTCTGTTTCTCAATTCCCATATTCACATTAACTAAATTTCAAGAGGGTGTAAACTAGGAGTGTTCAGAAATCCAAAACCAATTCCCAAATTCGGAATTCATTGAATCCCGGAATTCTTACACTCTGAAATTCGAACGTTCCGAAATTCCGTCATCTTGAAATTACGAAAATTGATATGTTGATTCCGCAATTCTGTGAAAAAGGAGAAGAACAATAAATATGTCCAGATACGACGACCCCCATGGCTTTCTTTACGTGGCACGAGGTTTCTTGGGTAAACGGTCTTAGCAATTCCGGGAGAAAAGGGTCAGGGCAAGAAGTATACACTAGTTATGGGCATAAATTATCACCTATCAAAACATTCTTTTAATTTATTGTGCTATCTCTTACTTACCAAGAAATATTCATTTTTCTTAAACACTCTAAGGATTCAATTTTGGGCTGGAACTTTGACCATTTGTCTTTCAATAGCGAAGCGTGTTTCGACCGATGTATAGATGAACTTTTACTTGTTTTGGTCTGAAGACCTCTCCCTTTAATTTTTACACGGTAATTCGGAATCACCCTGTACATCAAATGTCACGAATTAGTTGAAATATTTTTTTAAAAAATTAAATCTTTCCTCTAAGGGGAAAACTACATATCTTTCCTCTAAGACATTTTATCCATATATTTTTTTCTTTTTTCAAAGATGGGGATGGGGTGGACAGTTCTGTCTGCTACTGCAGACACTCAACAACAAACAACTTGTCCTGCTTGAAGTTGGTTATACAATAGGTCTCACTTAACTATGGACATTGCAATCAATCATACACAAATGTGCTACAAGTAGCAGGTGTTTGTGTCACGCTCAGGGCACAAAGAGACTAATTTGTCATAACTAGCGGAGATTGTAACGCCTTCATACGGATACCATATAATCATATTAAATAGCTCATCTCATTTACTCATTGGTTGGAAGGAATAGAAACTAAAGTTCTTGTAGAAGAAAATGTACTGGTTTTATCTTTTAAGTTAAAAGTTCTTCGATAAAGTAGTAAAATCAGTAAGAATAATTTTCGCTATAATGCTAAGCTTACGAAGCAGAAGAACATAAATATGTTCTTTCATATTTAATTCTATGTGTGCTAATTTAATTCTACATGTGCGTCGGCTTTTTCACAAATTTGTTTATCTTTCCAAACATTTAATGCTGAGATAGACTGTATCTTATCTAGACTGTTTTTTTTTTAAGCAAAATTGTTTCCTTTTCTGCTTTCCCTTAGTGTTATTTAAGAAAGCATTCCTAATCGATAGTGTTTTCATCGTGTAAAAAAGGGATGATCAGTTATCTTGTACCTTAACTTTTATCGGCCAAACAGACAATTATGGTCTAGGCTAGTCACATGTCTGGGTGATGACATCTGTCAGCGGGTGATGGATGATATCTGTCAGCGAGCATTCTTATGGGACAGGTTAGCTTAGTCAAGCTAACGTTGCGGCATTTGTCTAGTGAAGCTGAAGGAAAACTCTGGAACCCTTCAGTCAATAAAGCCGGCAGTAGTATTCCAACTTGTGAGCCTTTTCAGTGACAATCCGAACTCCGCGACTGTAACCAATAGACTACGGGAGCTACGCGAATCAATTATCACTTTAAAACTGTATTTAAAACTGATACCGTGTGAGTATTTTTAGTAATCTGACATCACACGTCTGTTCATCGTTGAGGATTTGTCGAGAAAATTTCCTAGCTTAATTAGTTAAATCAATTGCTTAGATATATGGTATAAATATAGTATTTGACCAGGAAGATACAACTAGGAATGAGTGTGTTCAAGGTTATTATATCTAGGATGAAATGTACCGGTATGTGCCACTGATCTTGCCAAGGATGTGAATTTTTGAAGAACTGTGATTAGTACAAATTAGCAAATAAAATTGGAAGCAGAATATATATTCTGGTTCAAGTATTTGGAAAGTATCAATAAGAATATTATCCCTTTAGGAACGATTTCTTTTCTCTAAGATCGTGAATGTTTCTGCAATGAAAGATTTTTCGTTGACGAATGGTAGGAAACTGTATCTCTGTACTTTGTTCTCTTTTTCATTAAGCAAAGATTTCGAAAATATGTAATTCACTTCATAGTAGTATTCACTAGATATTTACAACGGAAAATTCAGGACGCTACATGCATTGACTGTATTAAATGACTTTTGATGAAATCCAGTGACGGAGAATGGATTGAGCTTGCGTAACAATGTCTGATGGCAAACTTTCGGGTCCCGGAAATTGTTTATTTGTTTAAGTTAGAGAGCAACTTTTCCCATCTAGCCGTAGGTACTTGGTGAAGAAAAAAGAGGGAATGAGAATAACATAAGTACAGCTTATTGACAGTAGAAGCAAGATCATACATTAAGATAAAGAGGAAAGAACAACTAATTGCAAACACTAATGATAACTAGATAATACCGATTTCAAAGAAATTCTTTCGAGAAACATACGTACTTCGATATCCGAAGTGCACGAATGTGAAGTCTAAATTGGGTGTCAATTAAAGGATTTTTGAATAATTTATACATTCTTTACGGTAATAAATTCCATTTGATTTAATAAATTAAAAATAATGTGCAAATTTTATTTTTGCAACAATGCTGAACTTACCAAGAAAAACTTACAACCTATTGTTATATTTTTTCGCAATGGTACTCGAAAGACATGGTTACCTGCTTGCAAGTTGACATGTCAAGCCAATTTCTTTCACGTCCGCGTTCACTTTATTTAAAGCTTCGTTTGGATAATACTGTCTTCAGAACTACAGATGAAGTTCTAGACGACACACGCTCCTCTTTCCAATATTTTTCTAAACTACTCTATGATGGTATTAATTGGGAGCGTAAGGAGCCAGTGATGTGCTCTGTGTTAACAAGGGAATGAAGGCCTAACATTCCGCGGTCTTCAATTACCCGATGAATTAACCTTCCTGATGATGACTATCAACCTGGACAAAGACGTTACCCAAGAATTTCAGTCACGACTGTACCGTTCTCGGTACTCGAGACTGTGACTGACCCCGAAGACGACTTTACCTGTGCTGGAACCTGCATCTCGTACCGGATATGACGGAAATACCCCCTTTTATGTGATCTTTGGATCTTCTACCCGAATATGACAACGTGCCATCTGTGTGCTCTGACTATACCGTGCAAGAGGTTTAACCGAATTAGTGAATCGAACGTGACAACCCGAACCAGGTGAAGTGCATTAAGATGAGAACTTCTGAATGTAAGACCAGTGCATTGACCGATCAAGGAAATTTGTACTCGGATTTACGTATGTACACCGATATGTTATATCAATCGAGGACAGCGATCATGTCAAATATGGACTGCGAATCACCAATCGAGCACAGCGAGTATTATCGATCTAGGATTTTTCTGAATTGGAAAATCTGCTCCCAAATGCAGTTACTCTTTGGATGTTGCACATTTCGAGGAATTAACTGGATAATGTCTAATGAACTAAAGTATGCATATTAAGCAAATCACTTAGGCAAGGACAGCGGCAATTTTGAGTTTAGAAATCATAATTTGGATGAAGAAACCAGTTTTGATTTGGATGCGACTTGCTTCAAAGAAATTAACAGTTTACTATCGATCTATATATTCTTAGTTATATATCCTGCTTTTCCATGAACACATATTTGAAAACAGCAATATTTGGAGATCTGGATTGAAAAAGAGTCAAATTTCCCTCTCGTTTCCTGGGCCCGAGTCATTGCAAGCATTGCATCTACCATACAATGGAAGGATAGAGGAGATGTTTCCTACATCTTACAGTGCTAACGTGATGTCCTGTGACGTCATCAGAACAAGATCGATTCACGACATCCGCTTTGAGCTGAAAATACGTTGCCAAATTTCTAATTGTCTTCAAAGATGGACAGGAAGAAATGCAACATGCAGTTTCTGAATTGTGGTCAATTGTTGTATTAATCGTTGATGCAATAGATCAAATCAAAATTGATTTTCAAAACTGAGTTTTATTTCTCATCAATGAAATAGTGCTACTTGTTAATTATTTGACGTTTCTAACGTTGATACGTGTTAATATTCGTTTTTAAAAGTATTATTTTCTTTGAATATATTTTAATATGTAAGCCTAATTGTGTCTTGCTAATCACAACTAAAAGCTTAGCCGAAACCAATTTACTAACTTAAATTAGAACGATTAGTGGGTTAAAACTATTTCCGGTGAACTATTTAGAACAGTTTGCTTATATGTATGTTGGCATTATGGAAGTGCATGTTGTAACTTTCCTGTGCAACAGATGACAACATCGCATAATATTGCTGCTAAACCTAATTGGAGAACCTTTTATGAATGAAATCTTTTCTTTTAACTAATGTCTGACGTTTTAATAATGTGTTGTGTGTGTGTAGCATAGATAAGAAATTTATTATTCACATAAGTATCTGAAATTAGAAATTGAGGGAAACAGGAGAACGAGAACAGTGCAGATTACTGCAAGAAAGGCAAATTCATGGATAAATACAAATTTGTCGTTGGAGAACGAAAACAAGGAATTGACAGTAGGAGGTAATAAAACGGAAGCAAATGCAAAAACCACTTCGGTAACGCGTTGCATAATACCACACGCGGGTTTGGAAACAAGAAACAAAAATACCCGACGCAGAAAAATCAGGAGATAGAGGAAAACGGTAAGGCAAATACAATAAAACAAGCGACCTATAGAAAAAGGTAAACTCGGTAAGAAAAGGATCAAGATGACCCGAGACCAGAAATGATAAAAAAAAGTGAACGTGGAGATCTTCTGGTTGCTCCGATGGAAATTTTCTATGTCTAGAAAAGCTATTTTGATAAACTTCTGAACGTACATGAGCGTACACACAAGAGAACAAACAGAAGAATTTGATACCGTAGAACTATGGATATGTGAACGTTGCTTGATCGAGGAGGAAATCACAATAAAGATGTTGGACAATTTCAAATCACTAAAAATGGAAAACATCCCAGCCGAATGATTTAAAGCGAGACGAACGATAAAGCAAAAAGGCTGTTGGGAAAATGGAGGCGACTTTGATAGGACAACATTAGAAGGAATCTTTGATAGGTATGTAGAAAACTGGCCGTATCTTACTCAGGATGGAGTGTTTTTTTTATTGCGGCGATGAACTTGCTACGTAAGCCACAGAGTTGGTTGACTAGTGAGGAAAAAGCATGCAAAAAGGAATTTATTCTTGAGGAAGGGAACTTTTACGCGTAAACTTTTGATGCAATTTTTATACCATCTTCCAAACCACTGTATCAACTTGAAATTTTGTACGAATATATTACGACGTGTATCCTTTGCTCCTTCAAGTATAGTTTGGTTGAATACATTCGAACCAATAAAAAATAATTGTAATTTTTCCTGTAGAATAGAAATGCTCATCAATTGATTGTTGAAACTCATTTACCAATACATTTTTCTTTATGGATCAGAGATATTTAAAAGTATTGTAATTTAATTTTTCTATCAGGTTCTGTAGATGAGACAAAGGCGCAAAGGGGATTTTTTTTTAACTTCGCGCCACAATGGAACGATCAGATGTCATTACACCAATTTTAGCATGTTGCAACCCCGATGCCTTTGTGATGCTTACATAGCATAGTGTATATATACATAGCATAGTGCTGTGTGGAAAAGATATGTTAACTTCCTACCCCAACTGTTTGGCGAATGGTAAACATCCTCGCTTTCTATACGCGTGGTTCAAATTAAATTGCGGGCCCATTGAATGAAATCGTTTAAACTTAAGGTTTAGCAAAAACTGTAGGTCCTGTCCATAGAAGCCCACAAGCACGTTTAGGTCGTTTATAAGATTTCAATAAGTCAATATAATGAAAGGGGAAAATAATTACGAAGTGCCTATTTTAAAAATCTGACAAAGGCAGTGCAATAAACTTCTTATGAGATCCATATTTATGTGCTTTATGCAATACAGAAAACGTCAGTTGGGAAAAACCAGTGTGAGTATGCGCCCTTTCCGCATGTGTGTTGCTTACGAGCGTTTCAATTTCGTTCAGCTAAGGATATTTTGGGAATACGTCACTAGCCGAGAAACGTTTGTTTATTTCCGTCCAGTGCCACTGCGAGTGTAGATCGTGGAGGTGGCATTTGAGTGAACGTTGACATGTTCTTTCGACGAGGATGAAAATATCCAGTCTCTCGTGTTGGGAAGTTTCAGTTAAAAAGAGTTGGATAAATATAAGAAAATAAGAAACAAAAAAAAAAAAAAAAAAAAAACGCGAGAGGGTCGTAACATTTTTTGATCTTTTTTTGATGCTTTGACCCGATTTAGGGACATTTCCAGTATGTTTTCCTGCCTTTTTTCAATTCACCTATGGACAACTAAACATAAAGCAATTGTATTGTAGCAACTACACACTGCTGCAAATATAAAACAGTTAATTGAAACTGTTTACACATATCCTTACTGACATTCTGAGTCTATGTTAAGACTAAAAATACCATTAGTTCGGTCCTTACTGTAGGGACTTAACATAATTTTTCAACAAACACTTCTTGCGCATTTTGTATTTCAAGGTTACTTTTAAATAATTCTTGTACACATTGTGTTTGCAATATGCACTAATAAAGTTCGGATCATTTATTTGTGGATTGATTTTCTTCAGTAATTAAGGCGAAAAGTGACGAATGCGAAAAGTGCTTTGCTTTCGATAGCTCAGTTGCTAATAGTAGTAATAATAATAATGTAGTCTAGTGTTTATTTACGTGCTATGAACAGCTGTATGCCAATAAAGCACAAAACCATACATGTTTTGATTGTTGCATAGATAAGTACAAATAATAAGATATTTAAACAATATAAAATACATACAAAGACACCAAGATCTATTATCTATCCAAGAATTGTCTAGAATTGTACATACATTAAGTATTAAATTTACAATTTCTTACTGAAAACATCTATTAAAACCTGCTTTCACTTAGCTATAAACCAGTATAGAAAATATGTATACATTAAATATAATTATCAGTGAGACATTTAAGTAAAGTGTCATTTTTATTAGCTGGTAGTATGAAAGTGAAATTTCTGGTTTTGTGCAAACGAACAACCAAATTCAACCTTTCAATAAAAATACTTACATTGAATTTTATTAGACAAGATTTCCCGATAGTTTTCTGTCATTTTTTTTCCATCTATGTTCTAATGCCTCAGTGTTAAAAATAATCACACCAATATTTATAGTCATATTAGAAAGATGGCAACTTAAAATTTAAAAAAGATCACCCTAATAAGACACTTTTGTTCAGATTTGATTTTGTTGCATGCCGTTTGCTCCGTACTGTGGATACATATTCTAATTTTGGTCTGATTAAAAGTTTATATAATGTTACATTCGTACTGATTATAATAAAATCACTCCATTGATTCATGATGTAACCTATAAGCTTTCTAGCCTCACTTGTAATTTTGGTGATATGAGTACTAAATTTGAAATTAGAGTCAAAGTAGGTTCCAAAATCCTTAATATCAATTACTCAAACTACGTTCACATTATTCACTTTGTAGCAGCTTACATAATTTTATACTTTATAAGAAATATTGGGGGGGGGGGATAATTTCCATGTTAACTGAACGCCAGTGAGCAATGTCATTGAGATCTTTATGAAGCAGTTTGTTATCCCTGGTATATTGTTGACCCCCTAAAAATTTTAGTTCGTCAGCATAAAGAAGAATTTCAGAATTCTTTATTTTGGCACAATGGTCATTAATAAATAAACCATAGAGGGCCCAAAGGCGATACTTGAGGTATACCATTAGTTATAGGAGTCGCATTGGATACAACCGTACCTAATTTTACCGTAAAAGCTCTATCAGTTAAATGACGTTTGAATCATTCAGTATAATTTGGAGATAAGCCAATACCACTCAATTAATATAGTATGATCAGACCGCCCTGCTCTTCTAGTGGTTACCGTCGCTGACTACTGATCATGGGGTCCCGGCTCTACTAAGGGTTTTGTTTTCCAAAGCAAGAGGAACTGGAACGCGGTACCCATTCTGCATCGTGATGCAGCTCGGGAGCTGCTGTGAATAAAAGACAGTGACGATCACAGTTGGGAGCTTCGGCTCATATCTCCCAACACGTCTGGTCAGCGTGGGAGCAGTAGCCCAACTCCTCCCTCAGGGAGAGACCTCACCCAGTAGAGGCGTCGTCTCATTGCAGTATGCTAGTGGTAATCCCTTGTACTGCGTTCCATAGTTGGCATACATTTGTTTCCACTGACTTACAGGGATAAAGCCATAGTCAATTAGTTTGTGTTTCAGATTAAATTGTACAAATGATAGTATCAATTAGTGTCTAGCTACACAATTTAATATAGTTATTGGCATGTAGCTTGATGGTTGACTTTTATCACCGCCCTTGTATATAGGTACAACAAAAGCCTTTTTCCATTCGTGTGGATAAATTCTTTGTTGAAGAGAATTATTGAATATTTATTTCCACCAATATTAGTAAACTTTGGTAAACTTTATTTTATATGGGGGAGTCTAGTAACTTTGGACTTCGACCCGTCACGATTCTCCTTTAGCTGTTAAAATCCACACCAATCACATAATCAAGAATGGAATCAGGACCTAATGAATTATATGACTTTATTTCTTTTATGTTAGTTATTACATCGTCGATTGTTATTGTTGGAATACCTATATAACATAATTTATTTGAGATGGACTATTACTTATCGACTTTGATTTTAAGTTATTAAAATTGAGTGAGAACTACTCCTTCAACTGTGCCCTTACCTTTTTCGTTTTGGATTTGGCGTACCTCTACCTTTTTATTAATGGGAGCTCATTACCTTTACTTTCAATAGGCAATTGCCCCCACTAGGTTCAAGCGTATCCTTACCTTTTCTAGCCCACTTCTGCAACCGTTCCCTTACCTTTTCTAACCAACATCGAGCACTGACTTATCGTTAATAATACTTCCATTATGGATTATATTTTTCACATCCTTGTTTGATTTTCTCTTATTAGTAAATACACTTCAGAAAAAAGAATTGTCATTACTAAGCACACTGGTTTCTAATTTCTAAACGTATTGATTTTGTAACTGTGTTTCACTTTGTGCAGTTATGCGAATGCGAATTTTACCTGTTTTTTTATATTTAATAAAATTTCTAATTTTCTTGTTAATTAAGATCTTTAACTTCTTCGTAATTTAAGGATTTCAGTTACTTCTAACATTTTTGCTTTGTAAAATCTTTGGAACATTTTTATTAAAGCTATTAGTTATATATACATACATTTCATTGATGAGCCCTTGTGCCTCCGGGTAAGTTTTAATAATAATAATAATAAAGTCTGCAACCCTGTATATTAAAAACATATTTACAATTCTATTTATAGTTTAAGTGCAAAAATAGATTTGGTGTCACTAATTAAGTATGAAAAAGTTGTACAATTATAAAAAAGAAGTGTTTGAGAAACACGTTTAACGTTGAATCAACACTGAATATACAACAGTAATAAAGATGTGAGTAGTCAAGATATGGTGTTTTAATAGACCTATATAGATAGTCAACAAGGGCAGAAACCTTTATACAGATCTCATTATTACAACAGTGCAATTGACCCCAGGAGAGTAGTTCTGTAATAAACTAAATTGAAGGAGAAAAATAAAGAAAACAAAGAATTATTTCCTTTTTTTGTAAAGCAAGAAATGCGTTTCTCAAAGAACTAGTTTTGACTCTATATATCCTGTTGTTTCAATTTGTACAAACCAATTTTTTTTTTTCCCACTAGCGCTAAAGAAACCTGTCTTTCTCTTTTTCGTATGTCGGCAAATTCCACATCAGCACGAAAGGAAGTCATTTCGACGTTTTGCTTTTGTCGTCACGAACTGGATGGAAAAAGAAAATCTTGATAAAGCAATCGAAGATGAGAGAACTCACGATTTTTCGTGGTGAAAAAAAACCGCAGGATTTTTCTTGACTTTATCAAAACGTCACCTTTGGACAAACAAGCCGCTGTTTTGTAGTAGTTACGTAGATAGCGGCTATAAACAAATAAATTAAATTACATAAAATTAAAAAAAAAAAAAGTTTTGTTGGAAGTGACTATTCCATATAATGTATGTAGTAAGGAAAAACAACCAAGTAACGCATCGCAGGAGAAGAGGTGGTTGATCAGTGTAATATTAGGTGCGTCGTTTACGAATTGCAAGGAACATCACCCAGTCACGGACTGAGATTTTCATGCAGAAACTCTTGAAAATTAAATCCTGACGGTGTTATGTATCGATAGTTAAAAAGATGTCTAAGACAAGAGAAAGCTATGAGGTATTTCACGCATGCACGTTTGAACGAGAGTAATGAACGATCGTAAGAGATAACACACAAAGACAGTTATTATCCAAGTATATAAGAGGCTTACCTGGACACGTTACTATTACCAGCAGTCTCAAAAATCTCACTCAATCGAAGCTAGCTCCGTCAGGAATATGTTTTGTAAAAATGAGAGATACCCTGTAAAAAATAATATAATTTTGAAATACCTTTTGTATACATCTAACTGTGAAATTCCTTCGTTTTGTGCGTAAGAAGTGTAACTTACGGGTACAAGAAGTGCGGGATGGTTGAGCACGTGGGTTCGAAGCCCGCGACTGATCTTCCTGGCTAAGGTTTTCCACGGTTCTCTTCAGTTTAAGCAGACGAATGCCGGGATGGTATCTTAAGTAATTCACCTGGCCGATACCTTACCTCTACCTAACTCTTCCTGGCCTGAGCCAAAGAAACCATAAATAAATTCAAATTAAAAAATTCAGTATATACTGAGAATTATAACAATAGACTATTACCGACACCCGGCTTCCCCCCAAAAATTGCGGCGAGACCTTTCCAAGACATCTGAACCACCTTCCTAGCCCTAGTAGTTCGTAAGTTACAAATTGCCCTTCATATCCGGCACCTCTGCGATGGTATGTGTATGAACTCACCTTACCGAGACCTTTCAAACGACTTCCTAGCCCTAGTAGTTTCTAAGCTGAAAGTTGTCGACAGATGGACAGAGCAGTTGTATAAACGTCACAGCACTTACTGTCAAAGCCTAATAAACACTAAATAAAAGTAAATGTAAAATAATTGATATTTTTACAGTGTAGGTTTCAGAAATGCGATAAGTAAGTATTACTATTGTACGCAATTCGCATCAGTAAGATCATATTCCTCTCCTAAAGCGTACGGATTCTGATTTTGTTTCCGTGAAACCACAGTCTTTTTTTGTATTCACAAAGAGATAATTAAACTGCATTTTTGTGATGAAATATGAAATTTTATGAATAAAAATAGTTTGTAAATGATACGTGGTTAAATAAAAAAGAATAAATTTATGACTGTGTGCAAAAACTGAAGCTAAACCGACAGGAGAGTAGTGGGAAATGAATTTCCGTCCAGTAATGTTTCAATTGTAAAAAGATTTTACTACATCCACGATTCAGGAATGAAAAATTTTCTTGATATATGAAGACATCATCATGATAATATAAATCTGCCACTTTCTGAAAATATAACAAGAGTTTATAAGTCATCCAGAAATGTCGAAAAGGTGAAACAATTCACGCAAACATTCTCAGTGTTCATTGTTATGTGATTCGTATTTGAAACAAAGGAGACATATACACATATATAAAAGGATGTGTAACTGAGTTTAAAACATGGCATTGTTATCCAAAAAATGGTACAAATTAGTTTTTCTTTTTAAGTTCTTTTTTCATATGTGTTAGTCTTGCGGAAACACTATAATTATGAACGCTAAAATGATACATGAATAAGATAGCGCCATTTCCCTCTGTTTAAAGTTGAGATAATCGACCCGATCTTGTGTATTACAATTTATGGCAGGAAGAACATAATAAAATACAACCTTGTCGTTTCCTCATCTGTATGTGTCATACACCTTTTAAAAGAACACAATATATTATTATATCTTGTATTAACAAGTTAAATTTCTCTTTAATCAAGAATTCTTTTTTAACAGCAAGATAGTTAAGCGACCAATGGAAATCACTCAGCATATTGGACTGTTGGTAAGCCTAGTGAATATAGAAAACGTTCGGCCTTACTTCGGTTAAAATATTTCGAATATTGGCGATGTGAGTCGAAGCAAAGTATGAGGACCGTGTTCTCCAGACACGTTGAATACCGAAGATGGCCAAGGACTGTATGTGATATTTCGCAAAGACTTCCGCGGAAACTCAGTGAACAAGATATTTAGTAACGAAATGTTGGAAAGTATTTGTTAGTATTGGCAGTTAGCCTGCAAAAAGCACAGATAATTTCATCTACATTATTGGAAGTTCTGAGTTTTCAGTTCCAGTGTGATTTGCGCGCACAGGCGCAGAAAGAGAAAACGGTTTCTTATCGTAGCCTACGTGCAATACGGGTCAAGTGTTTGCTGCCGCCATCTTGATCGCTTATTTTCGCAGAAATGGGAAATCCCAATCAATGGTGATTCTATTCCCTAATTGACAGATTAAAACGTAGCGCCAATTCGCAAAAGTGACTTCATTTACGTCTTCGTAGTTGGAACAACGCACTTCTGACCTCTATACTGTTCTGGTGTTTGCTTATAACTGGCATCTTAGTCCAGTCCGTTGGATTCTGGACTTCTAACTAAATGACTGTTTTCGAGACCTGCTTGAGTCTTCTTTCTTTTTCTCCTTTTACTCCCAGTATCCCGGAAACCTGAGTAATGTATGGTTTTGTCAATCCAAGTTACTGAAAGTTTCCATGCAGTTACGGCGTCAGGATGAAAAGTCTGGGGGAGGGAGGCACTAAAATATTTCATTTTTAAAAAAGTTGGGGGACTGGCATTTTTATCTCATTCATTTTATGACATTATGTTTAAATATAGAAAAAGCACTGATGAAACGGAAACTATAAGGGGGCTAAGGTAGAGTCTGGGAGGCTTTAACCTCATAGTTTCCCTGGTTACCTGTCTTTTCCTAGGAATATATCTGAAAATGTTTCATATTGTATATTTAATGTGGGCATTCCAATTGGACTAATATTTTGTAAAAAAAATGTTATGATTTTCCAAACTTTTCAGCAAATTGCAACAGAGCCCTAAAATCGGGCCACTGATGGCTTTGAAAGGTTAACCAGATCACAGTTGTCAACAATTTTTAATTGGGTATAATTAAAAGTCATAACATGCATGACTATTTAACCACAGAGCATAAGTTTTAAGAGAGCAACGCGTGGAGTTGGCCATATCACTCTCGAACTCAAAGATTGCTTATGTGAGATTTTTTCTTTTACATGGGAGAAGTTACAAATCAAGTGTTAGGTAAAGGCATTTTCATTTAATTAACACGGTTTTTACAGCTCCATCTGTGGCAATTTATTAAAAAGTTTAGACCCTTAATTTTCTCGAAACTTATTTTGGGTAAACAGTAAAATTTCCAAAATCTATGTGTGACATTTGTGCTCGTTTGCTTGTAAGAAGAAGTGATAGGACGTAGAGAAATGAAACTGGTAGTACTCAGGGAAATGAAAAGACAATAAAGAAATGAAATTAATAAGACATAGAGAAATTAAACATATAGGACATAGAGAAATGAATGTGCTAGGACGCAGGGAAATTAAAGTAATAAGACATAGAGAAATGAAACTAATAGGACATGGAGAAATGAAAGTGTTAAGACGCAGCGAAATGAAACTAATATGACAGAGAAATGAAACTGATAGAACGTAGAGAAATGGAACTGATAGGACACATTGAAGGGATAAATTGTACAGTATGTATGTTCACAGTATAACCAAAGAAGAAAAGGGAAAGAGGACGGACACAAAGTATATTGATGATAAGTATTATACCCCAAGGCTGGTTTGTAACCTGAAGGTCCGTGGGCTGGTTCGTCATTGCCTTTCATCAAAACTCAAATACCTTGGCTCTGCCAAACACCTTCCGTTCAAAGAAAGTGTTTTGTGGTCAGCGCAACCTGACCACAAAATTTTACCTGACTTTTGAGAGCAAAGTGCTCTATTTCTTACTTTAAGTAGCTCTCTAGTTGCTTTACCTTCCATAAAATGGATATGGTTTTAACGTCCTTAAGATGGTACCTACCGTTTTTTAATTTGATTCCGAAGTACAGTATTTGTGATCCCCACCAGGTGTCGAATTTCTTTATTAAAAAGCTACAAAAAGGGATAGCTATGTGCTATGGAAAAAGGAGAGCGCATGACCAGGTTAAATACAAAAGACCAAAGGTTGTTAAAAATTTGTACTATCTGCTAGAATATGATGAGTATGATGATGGTGAGATATGAAAACTATACTAAATTCCACCACAGCCAAGACGTGCAGCACCTAAAAGTTTATGGATTCATCTGCTCTAGTACCGAAAATCTTAACAACATACGTGGAGAGATAGAATACGACTCTGTTTTTCTTTGAGAGCAAAGGAATTTTATGAGGTAGTGATTTGTGTTTTCAACGAAGGCAAGGAGGTTTGCTTTTGGACCAATAAAGAAAGGACAACAAATAAACAAACGCAAATTATAGTGCCTTGGTTTACCGAAGATAGCCAACTACAAGAGCAGGCGTCTATTAAAAGGAGAGTATGGGCTATGAACGAACAAAGCATTATTGTAAACATTGAAAGAGTGGATATTTCTAACAGCAAGCTCTTGTACAGTGCATACATGAGCTTTGTATTAAACGTATTGTATATTTTCTTATAGTGGAACTTTAGAAAAATGTTACAGAATCATTTAGTACAGAAACTCGATATTCCGAGTACGAGTGCTTGCTCTAATGATTTACATAGCCTCTATATTCCCTCCACGATATTCCCGTGACGTAGTTTGCAGATTGTCTTCCTGAAGTAACTGCTGAATTCTGCCAATAAAGAAAAGACTCTGTTTCTTCGTCCGTCCTTTGGTGCGAAGGGTTCAGGATTCGATTCACGCTGGAATCTTCCAGTTTCTGTGCTAACTCAGCGTCGTGATACAAAATGGGGAGCAATTTCAATTACCAAGTAAGTATAGAATTTTGGTTTCGAAAGCCAGAGAGATGATTGGGAAGAAAGTCACCTGGTACTGGTAGCCCAAGCCACTTGGATTCTTTTCTTACGTCTTGATTGAACAGACAGTGCTGATGTCCGTCATAAGAGTGAGAGATGACGTTTCGCGGAGAGCACTCTTCCGGGGAAAAGGATGAGAAAACTGTAGCTCAGGTGCCATCCCTGTATTCATCTTCTGAAACTAAGGAAAGACCCTGAGAGAAAACACTAATAATAGCCGGGAGCAGGACTCACTCTTATATAGAATAGATATTTGCTGTATGTAGAGATGTCTGGAAATAAGATTTAAGAATTTTACTGTAGAAAAAATAATTATAAGTTCTCTGTATCGTTATAGGCGTGTTATACCATTTAGATAAAGAGATTACAACACAGAATTTGAAGACACTCAAAGTGCTTTATATAGCAATAAAATTCCGCTCTTTATTCATGGCTTCTTCCGTTTGTCTTGCCTTCCGATACCACAATTCTTGTCTTGTGATCATTTTAGCACTTTGAGACTTTTCTTTTCTCTCCATAGATCCGTTTTGTGTGGCAGCAACATGTGTCGTTACACCCTGAGGGAGCATTTCTCCCTCCTTCCCGTAACAAATTTAGTTGGATTTCCGTTAATGCCTGCTTCTTTTTTGGTTGTCAGCATTAAAGGCGTGATGCTTTAGTTAGCTCAAACTTTTGACTGTTTATGTTAACAGCATCTCATAAGTTTGCCGAAAGGATTTTATGGATAGAATAACAATGCTGAAAAAAAAAATGTTCTTTTATATTTCTATGTGTATTCTTTTTTAGTAGGAAGGTAATTTTCGCGTTCATGTACAAATGTATTTTTGTATTAAACGTTGGCATTCGTCGTTTATAATGCAAATTTATCCCCTTCGTGTGATTCAAGACCCTGTGAAATTGTAAACTATTAACATGCTCGCTGGTTAGACATGATACAAAAGCAAAGAAAACTGTTAAAATTAATTGTTATCGGAATATTCAGTGGAGTTATATTCTATTTTATGGAGCTGTTATAACAGTAGAAGATGAGAAATGAAAGAAAACATTAGTTTGAAACTGCGCCTGAGGAAGATACATGTTTTTTTAGTAGATGTATTTTATAATAACCGTAGAATAGCAGACGTTTAACAACAACCTGTAAATGGACATTAAAGCAACAGACAAATAAATATATACATATATGTATTTTCACTGAAATCGATAAGAAAGGCCATATAATGCTGCACCCAGAGTGGCGGAATATGCAAATTTCTTTAAGAAAGTGACTGTTTCATCTTCTTTCTATCTTCTTTGCCCTTTCCGCCCCTGTTACGTTCCGTATACCCCTGTGGAATAATTTTATTCTTCCGATATTGAAATAAGATAATTTTAAACATTTTCAAAAGCATATATTTTTGTCTATTACAAATCTAAATGTCTATTACTGTCTTTTGACACTTTCAAGCCCAGTGGTCTGGGTAATCCATCATCGGGAAGCCTAAATTCCCGAGTTTCTTCAAAGCGTGTACAAGGAAATTTACATCTATTCGATGGCAATATTCAAATCCTGTATTTTGGTTCTTCTTGCAGAAAGAAAAAAAAAACATAAAAGAGAGGATAAATTGTACGGAAACGTGAAATTTAAATAAACGTGAAGAAATCGAAATGGTAAATAAAAAAAGTTAAAACAACAAACATCAAAATTAGAATATAAAAAAGTAGAATAGATATAGATTTTTGTATCCTCTAAATGAGGATATGAAGTGTAAAAGAAAAAAAAAAAAGAACAGAAAAGAAACAAAGCTGAGAATAGAAATAATGAAGAAGGTGTTCGCTAAGAGGAATCTTTTCTCTAAATGTGTGAACACAGAAAGATCGTTTGAATGTTTTGTATGGAAACGAAACGCGAACTCTACATTACGAAAGAATATTGAAAGAAAATTGGAAACTTTGAAATGTGGATATGGAGGAGAATGCAAAATATCAGCTAGATACAAAAGACCTGTAATGATGAAAAAGGCAGCCGAGAGAACAGGGAAACTGGAGACAATAAAGGTGAGAGAAAGAAATCGATTGGTAATTTGTTATATCGTGATTGAATGCTACAGAATGCAATAGATGGTATGGTCCAAGAGAAAATAGGGGCAGGTAAGGTGCATCTTTTAACAGCATTAAGGAAGAAAATTCGTACTCTAAGACAAAAATGGCATGATAGAAGATAAATGGAAAAGATTTAACTTGCCCTCTAGAGGATTTACTGCTCTCGGATGAGGATTGATGAATTGCTCTGTGGTTAGCGAAAACTATTAAAATATAATGTTGTATGCTTAAGAAGTTTTATAGGAGGATAGAAACATATTTTTCTTATTCTCATCATTTGTTTCATTAATTCTACTTTAGATGCAGCTGTTAATTAGTTCCACTGTTGTTTTTAATCAAAGGGTTTATGTACTTAATAAACTATCAATAATACATAAAATGTAGCAACTGAAATATCTTTCTTTTTAACATTTTTATTAATATTTTTAAGTTGTCCTTGCAGTAAGGTGATAGTATGTAAGTGTATATATAAGTTAGAGTTGCATTTGGGATCCCCCAAACCCTGGATGAAACGTTTTAAGCATTGGTGATGGGTGGGAAGTAAGAGACTACTCTGGAGGCTACTAGCACAATTTAAGAGATTTCTCGAGGACTGTACTCACGGAGATACGCGAAAAAAAAAAAAAAAATGTTGAGAAAAGCGTTTTGCTTGGTTCTGGAAACTCAGGATGCCTTGATTCCTTAGTACTCAAATCCTACTACAAAATGTCAGTTCATGAACTGCATTAATTCAATGTCATGAGTACTTGTTAGTACAGTACCAAACAGTTTAAAGTCAGATTATTTTAAATATTTCCAACGCAAATTAGAAAAAGAGTGAAAGAGACGGGTATTTCTTTTTTAGGAGACACCAGATATGGCTCGGTAAAATTCTATATAACATTTTATTATCGTGTGCCTATTCTGAAACATACGTAAGGATAGTATTCGGAATATTATTCTAGCTCACCTAGACTATTAGAAAAAACAACAACACGGGAAACTTAGTTAAAAATAGCAGACATTACAATTCTACAGCCGTCATGAAAGAAAACAGCCTGTTTCTTATTCTC
>JAGDQP010015695.1:30878-42110 GCA_022664845.1 Lepisma saccharinum
TCACGCAGTATTCCCATGCCTGGCGCTCTGAGGTGCACTCAAGCCACTCAGCCTTCTATCAAATCGAGCACCAGAGTGTTCTTGGTACTCTTGGGCACCTTGGGAAAATAAAGACATTCGAGCGAGGGACTGACCACCCCACCTCACTTCACACCGTAGGTCGAGAATATGTGGAACGCTACCTCCACATCCACAACCTTGCAGTTCACGTCGCGTGCGTATGACACAGGGGAAAGCTTTACCTTTTTTACTTTACGTTCAAGATTATTCATAAATAATTTCTTCATTTTACACTGGAGTTTTCACTTTACAGTGAAATACGTTGAACAAATTAGAATAAACATTGAAATGAAATGTGGATCTCCTATAATACTACTATTATAGCAGACAGTTTTTGAGTTGTCAGCAAACTCATCCCCCACTTTTTTACAATTAAGGAGAAACAAAAGACATTATTACGATTTTGGAAAGCAAGCAAGGTAGCAATTATGTTACACTGTGATACGTATTGCAAAGCAGTGTTATTTTTAGCTTAGATATGAGATTAGCCGGCAATTATGGCGTCATAGCCTGAACAATCTATGCAAAAGTTATTTTTTTGCAACACTTATCGCTTTATATCACAGAGTTCCATAATTACCAAGTTTCATTACTGTATAAAAACTGTAACAATGTCCTTCGTATTTCCTAAATTCTCACAAATGTAATAAAAACTGGGGTTGAGGTTAGTGCAGACACCGTATGAAATATATATTTCATCTGTCAACATTTTTATTTATTTATTTATTTATTATTATTGTAAAATAAAATGTTTGGTCCAAAATTTAAAACTGGTGTACTAGATATGCACGACGTAGTTCATCAAACACGTGCTTTGAAGGGAGGTTCACCGTCCTGAGTCTCTATTTATTCTGCAAGAGCAATGTGTCCGTCAACCACACCGCCGTGTGAAAGTTCCCATTGAGTTAGTGCCATCACGCATCGTCGTTTTATACTTCGACAGGTTACAAGAATCGCTCAGAAGGAGGAGAGGGCTCAACAACATAATAAGGATTTTGCAGTAATGAACTGAGAGCACGGTTTATTTGAATAAGTCTAATTTTTGAAAACTAGTGTCTTGAAAGGTTCATTCATTTTGGTAGATAATTACAGCAATATTGACTGATTTTATGAAAAGACAAAACCCTAGGGAACAAAGAACAAGTCTTACTTATTTTTGTAAAGAAGAAAGAAAAAAGAACAGCTAGCAATTCTAATTATTAGTCTTCCACATGCAAACAGACACCTGCATTACCAAACACGCATTCTGTCGCACGCATGGGGCGTTAGATTCTTATCTCTAACTCTCGTGCCGGGGAACAGATGCCAGTTTTTCTGACTGTCCATGATAAAGTTATTCTCTTTTCTTTTTTCTCTTCTTTTTTTTCCAGAGTGGAAGGGTATGATGGTTTGTTGGTTCATTTTGACGTCAAATTCAAAATTAGTTTGTTCTACCAATTGACATTCATTCTTTTTCAGTTTGAAGAAAGAAAAGATAAGAACTGACTTTTGTATGTGTGTAGTTGTAACCTTTGTTATGTTTCAGTAAATACTAATTTTTAGGAAAACGTTGGTGGTTTCGGAAGCACTGGAGCACAACCTGTTTGTTAGTAGTAATTTTAACATATCTTACGGCAGTAGAGCAGTGCTGGAGGTGTAGTTGCATGTGGACACACATACACAAATGTGTATGTATATATGTGTGTACTATGTATAGGTGTGTTAAGGTTGAGTGAAGCTTCAAATATTTTTTTGGTTAGTCTGGAACCGAAATGTACAAAATTGTTAATGTTTAGCGTGTTGCATTGTCTTTTTGTTGTTTGTATGGTATCAGCTTAAACAGTGTGTAATTAATTCTTCACGTTCATTGGCAGACATCACACATGGAGCACTCTATTACATAAGACAGGGAGGTAATATCGAGAACGTTTCCAAGTATATCTTATTTCCTGATAAACAGAAAACATGCTTTCGATTTACCTAGTAGATATTTCGTGGGTCATAGATACTGAGGTTAAAACATTTTATTAGCTCAAAGCCATCACTATAGAAACAGAGTAAAAAGAAATTTTAAATAATTGGTAGAAACTGTGCTCATAATTTATGTAGTTAGTGAGTTAGATTAGCGTTTAAACTGTAAGCGTGATTCTATGTTCAAAGACGGTCGGGGGCCGATTTAAATAAAACCTAGGTTCCGTCCTTAGAAGGTCACAAACTCGTTTGGGTAGTTAATGAAAATTTATAAAAAAATATATGTATTGAGAATCGGAAGGCAAAGAAAGGGAAGAGTCCGAATGAGTCGTAGAGGTGAATGCCATAATGAATCCAAGTCATAATAGAGACTCTGGTTTATTTCCCATACGCCTCTGGAACGTTTTCAATGCTTTCGAATTTGAGACAAAAGCTACGTAAGACACTTGGCGCCTTGACGATTCGGCAACCCACATTGTTGATGAGCTTGGTGTGTTGCATAGATTTTGCAGTTATTACTGCTTCTTTTTGCTTTTATACTAAATTGCATTCAAATCGCTATTATAACCACTACACAACGTTGTGCCACTGAATAGCTAAAGCATTGCCGATTTTAATTGTCTATTTAGTGAAACATTGTTCTGATTAAATACAGAATTTTCGAAAATTTCGGCAATACATAAGACATTTGTAAAATAGTTTATAGATCTATGATATTAAATAATAATTATAAAATTACATCACCATGTTGGATGCATAATTTCTTAGCTTTAGAACTATTAAATATATTTAATACATGAAACACAACGTTTCGAGCCGAGCCGCCGTAGCTCAGTGGTGAGGGTTGGTGTAGCATTCGGGAGGTCGTGGGTTCTATCCCAGTGGCCGACCATCCTGACTGAGTTTTTTCAGGTTTTTCCTCAGTCACACTAGGCTAATGCCGGGATGGCACCTTCAACATTGGCCCTGGTCGATACCTTTCCGAATCCTTTCCCCTCTCCAATCCCGTCCTGGCCCTTAGTTGACTAAAGGCATAAATAAAATTCAATTTAATTTAACAACGTCTCGACTACTAGTAGCCATTCACACTTGTCGATAGTTGCGATAGAGATTTCATCGCTGAAAGTTAACTATGGTCTTCGTTCTCCAAGACTTACACAAGATAGTCGAGTCAGCTAAACGTGTTAATTCATTTCATGTAATTCCAATGATCTCTTTGATTTTAAGGAAGCTATACTCAAAGTGTGTCATACGCACCACAAGTAGTTATTAAAACTACTTACAGTGAGAGAAAAGATTGGAAGCTATTCGATGCTTTCGAAAGATAAATAATCTGGGGAACATGATTTGGTACATCTAAAACATACGCCGCGTGTCTTCTGGGAAAGAGATAGATCTGTCGACTTTCTTCCTGAGCATCACAGGAAGATTTTATTAAACGTTTTCAGCAACTCAATGATTCCATGACAGTGGGAGTGGGTAACGTGTCTCTTGTGTCCTAACGTATGTATTGGTGGAGGACGGGTTCAATAGAAACTTAATCTTTGACTCTCTAATGTCATATTGCTGTAACTCTGATCTGCTATAATCGTAAATACAATGTTTTGCTTCATTGCGGATAGGAATTCAAACAGTAAACTGCTGAATGGCACTTGAAACCAAAGGTTACTTAGTATGTTCTTCTTATTTATGTTTTTTGTCTCCTTAATCATTAGGTTTCCAGTAATTCTGACGTATACAGCACACTCTGTAGTGTCATGTAACCGTCTTTATTATGTTGGAAGGCATACGTTATGTGAAACCAGATCTATTCAGTTTTCTGCTTCTATTCTATTCAGTTAGTGTCACTTTTTAAAACATACAAGAGATAACCTAGCATAAAATATATGTACACACGGCCAATTTTATGAAATTAGCTCATTTATATTTTTATCTCAAATTTGCTTTGATTTAAATTTGAAGAATGGAAAATTGCTGCTTTCCGCAACTTTTACACCTGAGAATTGGCTATTTTATCGATTTATCTTTAATCAGAACGTAAACGTGTTACAAAAATATGTTTTTCCCTATAATTTTTGGAAACAAATTGTAAAACTTCAAGATACATTTCATTTATTTATCTGTCTGATTTATTTCATTTGAGTGGTGAGTCCATTTTTAGTCAAATGAGAGTTTTACCGATTTTGCTTTTATAGTAAATAAGTTTCCCATCTGGTAGTGAAATTAAAATGATTTGGCTTCGAGTGTTAAAATGGAATAGAATACGAGTTAGTGTTTCTGTTTAACTTTAGATTTTTAAAAGATTTTTTCTTTCAATTTTTTCTGTTTCTTATTTCTGGAGTTACCTCCCTTTTACACGAAATCTTTGAATGGTGTGCAGTCTTTGGTCTGGCGTATGGATCTCCGCTCCTCCATTCTTTTTCTACATAATACGAGAATTGGAAGTGAAGTAAGATACTATCCGGTCAACAGTGTTCTTTACGTTCTGAAACACTAAACAGTTATTTAAAACGACGGAACACCTGAATGAAGTGCTTTTATTTCTACTTATTCCTTTTACGAATACTTTATTTCGTGTATTTACGATAAATTGAGATAAAAATGCGGAAATGTAGAATAAAATGATTTTTAAGTGCTGTGTGATTTATGCTGCGATTAAAATGATACTTGAGCAATGATTTGACAGTTTGTCAGGTATACGTTTTTCTACTTGAACGTTTATCCAAACAAGGAAATTCCACAGCAATACACACATCCTACCATACCAAAACGCATTTTAAATGCAAAACATTCATCCTCTCCTTTTTGTCCCTGTATAATCTGCTATATACTTCAAAATATGTCTTAACAAAAGTTGATACTTTACGAAAAAACAGGAAAACTCGGTCTCTCTATTATTACAGTTAGTGCTTGCTCAAGTATTTTAGAAAAGATCTTAGAAAGTTAGACGTCAATCATTCGACGCTGTCCGAGTCTTAATAGGGCAAGCTGTAATATCCATTTTCACAAACTCTGAATTACGAAGAAAGTACGCTAAGTATAAGGTATCTCATTTACTTCATATATGATTTTGTTTTTACCAGTGGATCATTTTAAAACGCATGGCTCGTATGTGAAATCACGGGCATGTTGCTCTGACCATTTCCTATTTGAATCAAGTTTTGTGGAATTAAGATTAGCTTTAAGATATTTTTGTCTGGACTCATAGTTCTGAAGATATAACAATGCAAATTTTTAAAATTCCTTGAAAACACAACTTCAAACGCTTATTTATTTTTAAATTTAAAAAATGAAAAGCAGTGTCACACAGCAGTGTAGTCGTACAATAATTTTGGTTTCTTGTTTACGTTATGAAATCGTAATTTGATATTTTGTGTGTATTAAAGTTTGCCGAATGTAATATTTCAAATAAGGAAGAAAACATCGTTTAAAAACTCGGAATGGTTAATACAGGTAAATTTCAAATGTTGTTTCTTTCTTATTTGAAATATTATCCTCGGCCAACTTTAACACACAAAACATCAAATTATGCTCCCATAACGTAAGGGAAAAGTGAAAAGTATTTTGCAACTACACTGCTATTGGACAGTTTTTATTATTATTTTTTTAAATCTAGTGAATATTTATTGGAAATTAGACCCTACTATACTTAGGGGATCTATTTCTTTTCAACGAAAGTTTTCCGATTCTGTAACTTTCTTTCTTTTGAAGATATCGGCGTTTCAAGATTGGAATGTTTTAAGAAATGTTGAAATTTTGTGTATCCTAATATCTTACGTTAGACAGCAGAAGTCCCACCACGAAAATATTTTGCAGGCACACTTGAAATGTTATTCCCAATAGTTTCACGGAAATCATATCGTAAAGGGTCAGGGTAATATTTTTTCTGGCGTTTTGATGTGGAATGACCCTATCTGAATTTTATTTAAGGTGTTTAGGCAACTTTTGGATCAGGCCTAATGACCCTATACGTATACGAATTCTTTGCTGAATTTTAGCGACGGGCACTTTATTCCAAATAAATACATCAGCATAAATTTCAATGAATTATCTTAGAAGTTCCAGTGAATGAGAACTTGTTTCCTTTGTGTAATTTTGTTAATAAAAGAGAAACGAAATTGTTGCTCATTGCACATGTTTAAAACATGTATCAATCTCACTTTGTTTACTTCTACCCAGCTATGATAATAGTCAGATTGTGATCTTGTTTTACACGACGTAGTAACTAGAAACTTTTTTTAAGATGAAATTGCTGTGGACTACCTTTTCGTTCATGAGAATATTTAAAAAATCTTGACTCACTGCTAGACATACTGGTATTGCAACTATGCTCGAAAAGAAGATCAAAAGTGCACTCGCAAACAATGGAATTCGGCTTGTTTCTGTCTTAGCGGAGAAGATATTTTACCCAGTTGACAACAGGAAATTAAGAGTTTCTAAAATTTATAACGGGAAGTGCTTTTGATCAAGAGGTATTACATGTATTTCCAGTCTTTAGAATGATGCAAAGCGATACAGTAATATTTTATCCTCGATTTAAGAGGTTACAGAACAGATAGTGGGAAAAATCGGAACGTAATTATTTTCTCCTTTCGATCTAGGTCTCTAAATGCCCCGTCGTAGTTTCTTTAAAATAAACTGTCTTTGCTTTATCAGAAGTGTCAGCAGTGATGGAGTACATTACTCAGACTTCACTATAAATCTAAGAGGTAGATGGAAGTTTAAATCACAAAACAATTTTTTTTTATTTTCAGACTTTACATTTTAAGGCTACAGACCATTAACACGTACACTTTGTAGCTCACATAGTACAGAATATTTATAGATCGTCATGTAAAATGCGCCAAAATATTTGGGATCAGAGTGCAAAGTTGACCCGGAATTTCTTTAGAATATTGGGGGAATATCTCTAACGCATTCCGACAGATATTTGTAGAATGTATGTGAGTATCCCAAGGATATGCATTTATTCTGGATATTCCTTTATTAGTAGAATGTTCTACGGATATATAAGAGACATCCAAGTATATCCTAGGCATATTCCAGATTCCTCAGGGGAATATTCATAGCATAAACCTAGGATATGCTGTTTTGTGTAAGGGTCTATCTGTGAAAGTGAAAGGTAGCCGTCTGATCCAGTCTTTATCTAATGTGGCTGAGGAAAACTCAGCAAAGATGTCAAACCGTGGGGTTTGAACTGGGACGAGCACGCTACCGCTAGACCACCAGACCCGTGTCACTGAATTTTGTGCATTCTACGTATTACGTGAGTTAATACTAAATAAATCTTATTTCCCATATAATTACTTCTTGTTTTCCCAGTTCATTACTTCTTGATGTTCATTATAGAACGTACAGGTGTTCTCCCAGCAGCATGGAATAAGAGCTACAGCAAAGAATGAAGAAATAGTTCACAAGAAATAATATCTAATCTCCATTACTTTGCAAACGTCTGCTTTACAGAGCAAACATTCATACCAACTTTATTTATTTATTCTACAAGTAAATGTCACACTGCTTCTATTAGCGTCGCTTTCTGTTCTGCCAGACATAAAGTTCTGATCCGTCTAACCTGAAGAACGTTATACATTTTATCACTTTGAAGTCTGAAAGATGAGAGTAACAAGAGGATTGTCAAAGGGACACTACTTTTGGTACCATCTTGGCATTCCTCTAGTGAGATTAAGAAAAACACTACTCCCAAGGCATCGACTTTCGGTACTATACCACACCCATTAGGTCATTATCCTATGAAGTATTACGTAACAAACAAATAATTTGAACGATAAATCATGCAGCGTTGGTTTCCCCTCCCCTTTGCTGATTCTAGGAAATAAATGGTGAGATGGTCACTAAAAAGTGAAACGTTGTTGCTAGCTTCCATTCATCTGACTGGTTAAATAAAATAGATTCTAAATTCATTTATCATTTGTCAGAATTAAACAAGAGATGACCAGTCTTGGAGTCAAAGAAAGAAGTGAAGAGAGCTTGGACAGATAATTGAGATTGGAAGTTTTTTTTCATAAAAGAAAAAAAATACAAGAGAAAACAAAGAGAAAGAGAAAGATAAAAGAAAAAGAGCCGTGGTTAAAGAACCCGACCTTGGATGAAACTGAAATAGCAGACGTTTTGTCTGCTAAGGTCGTGAGCTACACAGGTAGATGAACAGACCAATCAGAGAAGATCCCGCTGCGACCACGCCGTGGGGCATCATGGGAAACCAGAGTCGCCCGTGACACTCACCGTGCCTAATTAAGTGATTATTCGAGCGGGAAAATAACTCTGCATGCCTCTCCCACGGAGAAAACTTAGGCCTAACTCGTTGTTGTGCGGGGAAGAGATGTATTATCCGAACCAAATCAAAAACCACTCCTACTTCATCCATAATCTCTTTGTTAGAAACAAAAACCACCCACTTTAATTAAGTTAAATATGCAAGGAAAGCAACCCTTCCACGATTTCTGTTACCACCCACCTGTTTCGCTTGTTTTCAGTGCCAAGACTTTGCTTTAACATCATAAGTGGAAACACAAGATAATGTAAGCACATGTTTTTAGTTTGTTTGTTTTGTGACCTTATCGAAGTTCATCTAGGTTAACATTGACCTCTTAAGCAAGAGGTAGTTTTCTAAACAATGCTGACTTTGCTATGAAATTTATGTATATATAAAAGATAGTAAATTTATCTATTTGTCCATAAATATTTGTTGTTGTTGTTGTTTTGTTCAGCGAGTTCACATTAGATAAGTTTGAAGCTTTTAAATGTATTCTACTCCCTGGCGAGGGAAAGAGGAGGAAATAGTAACAGTTATTGTGGTAGTTGTAGTAGTAGTAGCAGTTGCAGCAACAGTAGTAGTAGTGGTGGTGGTGGTGGGAGAAGTAGTAGTAGAAGTTTTAGAACACACAACTGTCATTTAAAATTTTAAAAGTCAGAAAATATATTAACAGTACACAAAGGGTATTGTTAAATAAACACTAAAGTTTTGTTGGTTTTATATACTGTATACTTCGAACATGTATCCGTCTGTACAAATCCAATCTTATTTGGACTTTTTATCAACTGCGTGAAAGTTCAGTAATTGTAATGTTTTCATTCTAAGAGTGCTAATTCGACCTACACGTAATACAAAATTTTTGCTTTCTATTTAATGGGCAGAAATTACGTTTTTATTTGGATAAATAGACGAAAAGATTGAAGTACGGTATTGTGTTTTTGTAATCATGATTTAGAAACTGAAAACTTTCGAAGTGAACTAAGAATCGAACCTCATTGTTAAAATATTTTTATCCGAAGTATGTACTAGGAATGTTCGAAATTCCGGAATATTTTTCCGGAGTCGAAATTAGAATTCTGGAATCGGAATACCAATTGATTTTTAAAAGGACATCAGTCCGGAAGTAGAAAGTTTCGGGGAAATTGATAAAAACGTTTTAAAATGGAAAATAATAAAGTAAGATAAAATCCTGCGATAAATTGTAACAGGTTCGATGGTTCAAAAGCGATCCTGAGTCATGAGACTCATTCGCTATTGCAGTATATGAATATGTTATTATTAGTCAGTAAAAGTTGGTTACTAATGCCCCTCCCCCTTTAAAAAAATGAAGAAAAAAAGTACAGAAATCACATTTATTTCTTTTGTCATTCATTTATGTATCAAATCTAACATATTATTGACAACATCCATTATCAATTTAAAAAAATCTTCTAGAGTTTGTAACACTGATTTATCAATGAAATAAAAATCATAATCTGACAGTAAATTTAGTCTTCATTTTGGTTTTCATTGTACACGGTGCTAAGTTTTTGTATAGGGACAAATAAAACACTAACAGATTTTTTTAAAAAGTGTAAAGAAAGTAGAAATATATCCAAATTGAAATCCGATGCATGACATTCATGAACCCAAATAACTACTAGATCTTCCAAAATGCGAAGTTGATTAAACACGCCTCAAGTTACCATAACCTTGAGAATATAACATTGCAAGATAGCTCCTTTGTTCAATTAATTGAATTAAATTAATCATTACATTTAATTAATTAATCAATTAATTAATTAATTTCATAAATGATATCACCAGTATTTCGAGTAACAATATACGTTTATTATATACATCCAGTTGAAATTAACCGAGAATGTACCTTAAGTACATTCAGATACTCGGAACCCATGTTTGAATTGCATACAAGTGTAATTATCAATCAGCGGCGTCCTTAAATACGAGATGGGTAAAACCGAGTAACAGAAATACCCAATAGAATAACAGATTAAGAATTTTCAAAAATTCAAATCTCGCCTTATATGAGCGCTATCGATAAACTATTTATTGTTTTTTTATGAGTATATATATATATATATATATATACTCATATATACTCGCTTTGTTTAGCTGGAAGCGCTGCCCCCAGACCCCCGTAGTGGGTTCGCCCCCAACTTCAGTGCTTTTGAGAGGATGCGCCCACTTTATCTTAACCAAAATCTCCTTGCATCACTACATCACCATGGTGTCCATCTGCACTCTCTCACGGGGGCTGCAACCCCAAAGGGGAGGTTTGCCCCATTTATTGTAACCTACTTTTGGTCATACACCTTCAAAGAAAATTTCGTTTCTCTACCTTCAGTGATTTGGAAATTAGGTTTTTGGGGCGGCCATTTTGGATCCAAGATGGCGACTATTCCCAAATGTTGTAATATTTCCCTAAACTACTCGTCATAATGCACCTTTATGCCAAATTTCGTTTCTCTAGTTGAAATGGTTTTTCAGGTCCGCCATTTTGGATCCAAGATGACGTCTTTGGATACATCATGTAATATTTTAGTAACATACAAGTGATAATGCACCGTGTTACCAAATTTGCTATTTCTAGCTACAGCCGTTTAGGCTGTGTATTCTATACAACAATGGGTTCGGCAGCCATTTTGGATCCAAGATGGCGACTTTTTCAACATTTCGTAATATTTTCTTGAACTACCAGTGATAATACACCTTTATGCCAAATTTCGTATCTCTAGCTCAAATCATATGGAAAATAGATATCTTGCTTCCGCCATTTTGGATCCAGGATGGCGTCCATTCATTAGGTAACATTTTCGTAATCAAACAGTGATGTTTTACCTTTATGCCAAAATTTCAATAGCCCCAGCGGTTTAGGCTGTGTATTCTATACAACAATGGGTGCGGCGGCCATTTTGGATCCAAGATGGCGACCGATTTTGCTCATT
>JAGDQP010015696.1:0-42109 GCA_022664845.1 Lepisma saccharinum
CATCTACGAACCGGAAGGTCCAGAATAAGAATATATCATCCAGGAACCACATGGCCATATTGAGAAAACATCATCTACGAATCGGAAGGTCCAGAATAAGAATATAACATCGGAGTACCACCTGCACATATTAAGAAAACATCATTTAAGAAACGGAAGGGCCCTACGCACACAAGTCACCCCGGAAGGATGGGTTGCAAGGGTGAGTTCTCCTAACATAGCACGAACGGGTAGGAGGAGTACGGTGCGTGAAAATACCATAGATTCCGTGGACGAAAAATGAAAAAACGAAGATCGAACGTAATTTGATAGAGGTCTGTGCGAGGGGACAATAGGTAGCGGTGGTGGTGGTGTCAAGCGACAAGTGGGGGAGGAGTGAACATTGGACCAAGGGCATACCTGTAGAAACGAGGTGATTATAACTAAAGGCCGGGCAATAAAAGGAAAAAAACAACGTTCCTGCAAAAGGTGAAGGGGAAAACAATATACGGAGGTAGTTGTAAAGCTAGGCTTGTATGTATGTAATGCTTTAGTACAAGACATAACTGTAAAACACAATGTGTGTGGTATCGTTTCAGAGTGAAGGTGAAACTACCAACAACGATCAAAAGGGTGCCACGAGATAAAAGGTGTCAACGAGACCGTGGCCAAAGAGAAGCATCCGACAAGGTACGTAAGCACACGCACACACCATCGTAGAAAATAAAACAAAATTAACCAAACTAACCCAAACACAAATGATGTTATAAGAGAGTAAAGTATGGTTTCATTCGTTCCAAGTATCAGCAGAACCAGCACGTACAAACCAACACACCAGAGCGAGAGACGACAGGCAGTAAAGAATAATAAGGTACGTGTAAATAAACGAAAACCAGTAGTAGTAGTAATTTGAGAGCCGTAGACATTAGAATAGCTGTACACCACCTATGCATGAGACCAATACGACCTATGCATAACATGCAGAGCTGTAGTCGCACCTGCATGCGACCGTAGAAAAAAGAATACCAACTTACCGCATGCGGAACATATACAATACTTAGTAGACAACCAACATACACAGTTGAATTTAATCAATAACACTGAAAGCAAGTGTGTTGACTTCTGTGTAACTCAAAGTGCTGTTTCTACTTTGTATTTTGCATACACGATGAATCCTACTGAGACAGTGTTGGAGGCGTTTGAGAAGGGAGCGCTGCAAACGACGAACGAGTGGGTAGAGGCGTGGGGCACCCTGACCTATTGGGAGGCACTGGGCCTACGCACGTTGAAACCCGAGGTAAGGTACCGTTTTATACACAATCTTGTACAGTATTGCTGGCACAAGCTAAATTAATTAATACACGTATGCAAATTGGGCGGGCATGTGTTGGACCTGCACGCGGCGCGGCCGGTTGATTTTGAACCACATATAGAATATGTGCAACGGCGGTTTTATGACTTGTGTCATGCGGGCAAAATTGGGGAGGGTCGAATAAACCGAAACATCATTTTCCAAATGGTAGGGAAAACCGAGGCCTACGCATTTTGGAACTAGTTGAGGATTAATCCCCGAACTCCTCCATTGAGGTACGGGTGTGCCTGCCCCCACATGGGTAGACCCACAGACCCGTATAGCAATATCAGATGGAGGTGCTGGCGGAACAGGCTGTTGACGCGCTTTTGCCATCGATTAAGGACGAATTGGCCTGGAGAGGGAGGCGGAGGTAAGAAGACGTTGCGAGGAGCAGGAGGAAAGCCTAAGACAGAAACTAGAGATGGAACTTCGAAGGGTACAGGATATGGAAGAGCTCGATCGGCAACGCATGCTTGAGGCTGTGCTGGATATGGAGGAAGCTATGTCTCTCACTGTAGGGGGTGCCCAACCCTCTGCAGCTGGGAGGGATAGTTTACCTCCGAATCCTTCGCATCGGGAATGGGTTCCCCGTACGTCCAGCCCTTCGGGAACTGAACATACAAAGCATCCTAAATCTGTTGCGAACACTGGGACAGTAAATCAAGGCGCGGCATGTCAAATAAAGGAACCGCCGTTAGCCGAACTGTACGATGATGCAAATCACATCAACCCTACAGCCCGGCCCGTCGGGCGCTGCCAATATGTTCACATTGACGGAAGGAGAAATAGAAAAACAGCACAGGAAAAAAAGGTACCACTCCCGGAATGGGAAACGTTCGTACCCCCACTAATACCAAACAAGGTACCGGAACGCAAGGTAATGGTAACTTCAAAATTATATCACGTCATCGACGTAGGTACCCCTACTTTGGTATGGAAGGGAGATTTATTGAGATTGACCCTGAAGGGGACAATGTTGCAGCTCCTGAGGTTTACATCAGTGAACTCTTTCAATTCGCTTTAGCAAACATTATACCCGATGTTCCGTTAAGGCGTACGTACCCATTACGATCGAGAGTACTGCTGGTGAAATCGACAAGCCGTTGTACGTGTGTTGGCGGAAACGGAATGAACTGAACCCAGCTGTAATTTTATCAGCTATAGAAAACGTGCTCAACTCGAATGAGGCATTTCTATTTGGTCATGTTGTGATAAAACTACACTGGGAAGATATGCGATCGGGAATGAGAAATGCGACACGACGGCGTAACAAGATCATGGAAAAATCTGGATTTATCTCCAAGTACACCGTGTCACCTCCAAAATGGGCCTTATGCTTTCCACAGGCGTTGGTTTTGGGGAATGCCCGCGCAGATAAGAAAAAGAGTAATGCAAAGAATATGAGAAAAAAGCAGGACCTGGCTATTGGAGAAGGCAGCATCAACGCCTGTGTGCAGGAGCAGTAATCGATGTAGAGGGGGTGCGCACGAGAGAAAATCGGGTTGTTCTAGCAACATCTGGGTTCTCAGTACAGAATAGTAATATAGGAGAGGAACCCGGATACAAGAGAAGCCAGGGTACTGTTTGCAGGTTCACCCGCTAAAACTCCGCTGTATATTCAGTATCTAAAAGATGAGGAAACGGGTTATGGACATTACAGCATGATTACCTATATTACATCTTACTTTCGAATTAAGGGGTACTGTGATATGTGTCTGGTGGGGTATCGTGACAAGCTACGTCATAAATGCAAGTACACGTGTTCGTACTGTAAAGCCCGCCATACCATCAAGGAGAAGGAAAAGGAACAATATAAACGCGGGGATTGCCATAGAACATTTCCCTCAAGAGCCTGTAAAACGAATCATAAAAAGGCACCAAAAAGGTATGTGACAGATTTAAGGAATGCCCCGACTGCCTAGCCCTTATAGATACTGCTCTACGAGAAGAACCCATGAATGTGGCCAGTATTTCTGTAAACTGTGTCAGAAGCACGTACTCCCACGCAATCTCTTGTGCGCGTCCCATAGATGTTGTCAATGTAAAATAAGGATACTGGTGCCTCATGCATGGTCTGCGAGGATCCTAAAATGGGGGTAATCGCGATTTCACTTTTAAGACCATGGGTGAGTTTATTGAGCACGTATTGCAAGAACGGGACCAGTATCGACATATCGTTTGTCTCGCTCATAATTGATCGCGGTATGATACCATACTGGCGGCTCGGGCAGCAATAGAGGAGCAAGGACTGGGCAAGGATATTCATATGATTGCCCAAGGTAACAAAATTATTCAAATGACGCTGCAAAACCGCATTGTCTTCCGGGATACCAATGACTACTTTGCGTTATACTTGCGAGTCTCCCGAAAACCCTGAGATTGGATACGAATCTTCGAAAAGGTGAATTTCCGTACCTTTTTAACACGGTGGAAAACGAAAATTATACAGGTTCAATCCTGCCCGTCGCAATGTTTGACACGAAGGGTCGAAGTAAAGAGGAGTACGATGCATTAAAGCAATATCATGACGAGTGTAGTCAGGACGACGACTAAACTTTCGACATGCAGAAAGAACTACTGGCGTATTGTCAAAATGACGTATTACTTCTCAGTGCGCCGGTTATAAAGTTCTCAAATCTTATTGAAGAACGAACCGGAGGTATACTATACTTTCTAACGAGTTCGACCATAGCCGACCGGCAACTCGAATTCAAACCCTAATTATTTATCCAGATTGCTCGGACGATTCTCGAGATTCCGGGGATTTCAACTTTGGAACGACTGGGCTAGGAAGGTAGTTGATATGCCGTTGAAAAAGTCTCGGAAAGACGAGTTTAAACCCATATCATTCATATAGTTTTCATGGGAGCATTCCGAGCTTAACAGGCGGGAATTTGCAACTTTGAAAGTACTATTGCTAAAAAGCTGTTGAGGTATCGTTGGGAAGGTCTCTGCAACACGAATTCAAACCCGATTCATTTCTCCAGGAGGTGCATTTCCCAAGATTTGAGGGAGATTTTCAACTCTGGAACGACTGGGATAGGAAAGTAGTTGATGTGTCTTTGAAAAGGTCTCGCCACAATTTTTCGAATACAACATTGATCATATAAAGAGGATGCTCGCTGCTGAAGCTGGTGGTAGCTTATATGCACAGTCCCCGACTCGACTCCGCCTCACTTGTTTATTTCTACTCATAAATTTGCTAATTTCACTTAAGCACACCGTAGAACTCTGACCGTGAACTCTAGAATTTTGACATTAACACTCAAGAATTTTAGTGACTTGTACTCAAGAATGAAGCTAATGTCCACTCAAGATCCAGAATCTCTACTTATTTTTATTTTTTACTAGAATACTAATTAAACATCTGACTGAAAATGGGCCAATTCTTAAATGCAATTATAGTATATGACGATGTAAAATTTCCAACTTTCTATATTTTCCCGGAAAATTCAAGTTCTGCAAACAAATAAACTTTTTTATCGTTTCTCTTCTTCGTTAATCAGTCAAACCAGACTAATGTCGGTATGGTACCTTCAACTTAGGACCTGGTCGATTTCATTCTCACGTCTTTCCCTGCCTTATCTCGGCCTGAACCAAAGTTGCCTAAAGGTCAATGATGAAATCGATGCGAATAAAATAAAACTAAAGATGTGAAATGAAGAAGTACATTAGCGAGAGACGAACAATGCTTGATACAATCAAGAAGAGAAAGAGTAATTGATCATGACATTGACTGCGCAGAGATTGTATACTAAGGTATGGCTGAGATAAAGAGAGGAAGAAGAAGAATCCAACTGCTTGACAATGTTAAGGAAAATAAATCGTATGTTGAGATGAAAATGAAAGAGCAAGATCAGGATGAATAGAGAGGGCTTAGTTTGCCTTGAAGGATCTGCCGATTCCAGCAGAACACTAATTATGATGATGATATTAATTTAATGTAAATAATTGTGTTCTTTCAACTTTAAAGTGCTTTAAATTGTTTGAAATCAAGTCATTTTGAAGCCCTTGAAGATGGGACATTTGTCCCGGAACGCAACTGGTTGGAACTGCGAGGATCTCGATTTCGCTATTAAAGGGATGGACCACTGTTACACAGAATCTTTCAGTTGCTCAGAGGAAATAAATTCCCTGTTAAATATGAGAGCTAGTGCATATTTGCTACAATCTAATACATCGCATTTTCTTTCCATGTATGACGAAAACTGGCATTGAATAAAATGTATTCGTCTTTCTTTTTCAAAAGTGGAGCAACATGTATCACGCGCGATGCTTTCTATAATTTATTCTCTCCTTGAATGCATTATCACTTTCGATTATAATCTGAACACTTTTTGCACAATTTCTGACCGAAGTTAGAGTGTATTAGGTTTGGTCGCCTAAAACACAAGTTAGAAACTTGGCGAAAGCTAGGATAAAACACATACGCTATGGTCGTGTGGTGGTAGGGCTGGTAGCATATTCCTTTTACCAACCAAGCTACGAAAAATATTTTTCACTTTCCTCCCTGTGTACACGCAGATTCATAGAAAAGAGGTGATGGAAAAAATTGAATGTCCGAAATTTGCACAATCTCACAACACACGCGGCAAGCACAAAATATGGAATGTTGAATATAGGCACGGTATTAACATTGTGCATTTTATACAACTTTTTCAAAAATTGCCCAGAGAAATGAAGTTCGCACGTCTAATGCTGTCGGGACTCGCGACTTAAAATATCTTTTTATGCATGCGACATTTGTCGTTCGTCCAAAAATTTACTTTTCGCAATATCACTTGATATCTTCTCAAGATGTCTCCAAACATTGCTTTGAGGCATCGTTACTTTCTTTCGAGTCTTTACACTAATCAAAACGAAGCACTGACCAGTTGCTCCACAAACAGAAATATGGGTATATTTCTTCTATATATATCAGCAGTGACACATTCCTTTGTACTTGGGTTCGTCGCGCTTCAGTTGGGCTTGCCGCTGTTCTTAAGAACTTGACATTTCTAAATATTTTAGAACACCTTACTTTCGGTATGCACACAATCAGATTAAAAAATGCACGTGTTTTCCCAGAAAATATTTAGAGCCAAATGAAATTGCTAGCACTTTGTCGGAATTCACCTACAGTTAGGCTGACACGCTATTGAAGAAAATATCTTGAGCTTAACAAAAGCTATTTGTTTCCACTTCTCAACCTTCCTTAGAACTAAGGAGAATGTTCAAGACAATCAAAACTATTTTCTTTTGACAAGATAATCAATATCATGTCCTGTTTCTAGGGATAGAGCATTGAAGTCTAGTCTAACAGTTATTTTTATATTTATAATACTTTGCTATCCAAATGGCCATACTAAAGGAAAGACCGACCATTGCAGAGAGTTTTCCTGCCTCATTAGGCATATGGTGGGATGGGTCTAGGATGTTTCGGTGCAGGATGTTTTAGTAAAAGCAAGTTTTGGTGCAATAAATTACTGGTGAATGTTGTTTATTGATAAATTAGCAAAATAATTAACTGCTATATTATTACAACGTTATTAAAGTTTCCCTAAACAAGCAATCTGTTCGGTAGTAAACATTACATTTTGAGCGAATAAATCTACAACAGATTATGAAAATTGATTAGGCCTAACGAAGGAAACAGGTAAGTGTTATAGAAATGTCTTCACATAAATTAATTCTTGATAGCACGCTTAATTTTTTAGCCAATTAAATACCTGAGAGAGAAAGGTGAGGGAACACAAAATTTCGCGGTATCATTCAGTCTATTGTGGAGAGATCAAGGGGTCTAAGCGCCCAAGATATGTCATTCTGTGGCCAATTACCAGACTATTTGAGATAGCATAAAATGTTTTTTTCCATATTATGTGTGTTTTTCGTTTTCATACTCCGTATATAATATAACTTTCATACCTATCAGACACACAAAACATTATTTTCCGTTATCTTTCTCTTACACTTGGTTAATAGTGTTCTCACAACGAAGGCAAAAGGAAGAAACAACCTTCTAAAAGTCATGGATATTCCATTAAAAATGTTGAACCGGAATCAAAATCGATAATATATTAAGGTGATTTAGGGGACATTCAAGTATCGGTTTAGTCATTTGAACCCCTTCCCGTTGTAAGTAAAAAATAGTAGATACCCACCCCCTTCCCATATGCTTACGTAAAACACATCAAGTTTCTTATCGTTATTTCGTAGTAAAATAAAAGTCTCTAAATCTAGACTAACAAGTTTTTTAGCGGATCCTACGTAAACATTGCTCTGATCTCCCTCCAATATTGTCAGAAGAAATAAGCAACGCTTGACCCCCTCCAGGCTTGAATCCTTACGTAGTACTTCAACGGCACCTTAAGACAATTCATTTCTAAATGGAGAATCTGTACTTATTTTACAAATTCCATTTCTTTCTAAGAAGAAAAGGGGTTACTCAGTTCATATAGGCAGAGGCGGTTGTAGGCCGGGGCTGGGGGGGCCTGGGTCCCCCAGGTTTTTGCAGTGAAGGTAAACTAAGGTCAATTGTCTTGAAATATTTAGTATAATTAATATTTATTTTGCAAGAAGTTTAATATTATCGATTCTTGAACATGAAATGAAGTGTACCATGATGACGGAAGGAGTCTTCTTCTATAAACATGGGGTGGGAGAAGAAGTCACAGTGTATGTTAAAAACTGCATTTTGTCGAGTTTTAAACGATTTTTTAATTTCTTAGAACAAGTTTCAAGTAGTTATTTTATTGTTTTTTGGTTATGTAGCACAGTATTTTTTTGTTTTTTAAACCTTTTAGAAGTCTTCACTATCAACAACGTTCTAACAAAGGGAAGACCCCATCATCTAAAAATTTAATTTATTGCTTATAGGCAATGTGGTGTTATTTCGAAATTGTACCATCAGTAGCTTATACCGAAAACAACAGAACGCTAATCGTTGTCCGACTTACTTCTTACTATAAAAATAATATAGAAAATTCTAGTCCGACTTACAAATAAGAAGTAAAAATACTTGTTCCTGTTTATTTATTTGAAATCATGTTATTTAGGTCTAAATTTGTGTTGAATTATACAATATATCCAGTGTGGTATTTATAGATTTTTAAGTGTGTGTGTGTGTGTGTGTGTGTGTATAGGGAGGGACTCTTATTGTCGTTTTATGTAGTGTAAAATCCAATCAAGTCATTTTATCCAGTGTAAATTTGGCAGTTAACTATAAGTTTCCCTCTGTAAATTCCATGCACTGATAAGCTTCTCTGTAGCCTGATGGGTAGGGCGCTAGACCTCGGTACAAAAATAATAAATGTAAAATAGATTTTCATTATGAAACAATGTTGTCTGAGAAGAGTGTACTGAAAAACGCATTGGAACGAATATATATATATATAATATGCAACGTTGAGAGCTGGCCCTGCCCAGTTTTTCCTCTAGAACCGCCACTGCATATAGACTGTTTAATTTATATGAATTTTATACTTATAAATTTAGGCACACATTCAAAATATGAAACTATTAATCAAAACAGATTGCTAACTTAATTTTGACATTTAATAAATCCAATGATTACTGTCTTAGTAGTAAGGATGTTTTGAGAGTTTTAGAGCCTTTCTATAATAATCAAAATGGGCTCTAATTTTTGCACGGAAATTTACGGATTTTTGTGGGATGGTACGTCCAAACTGGATAGTGACTGACTTAGTTCTAACATCTTCCCTCTCCCCTTCATGTCCTGAACCAAGTGGCCATAAATAAAATTTCATTCAATAGCTAAATGCATAACAGTTTTCGCTTAAATGTGTATTAATCTGCACTTCCTACAGAGTGGATTGAGGGAAGAAACCCATCGGGGAAAGTTGCCTACAGTAGTGTAATTCCATAACAATAGTCCTAAATGAAAAAATTGTATGGTGTGAACGAATTAGTCTGTATCCCCCTAAAAGGATGTAGTGAATGTCACCTGGAGACGAAACAAGTACTTCCCAAAAAGGTCTTGTTTTAGTTTAAAACTAATTTTCTCTACTCACTGTCAGTACACAGGCAACACAGCTTAGAATCGGACTAAATTCCTGACAGTGTAGAAAATGCACTTGAACAGGGCAGCACGCCATTTGATGCCCATACCTAAATACTTTCTATCAAATAAGACTATTTTCATTGTTTTCTCGTTAGACAATCGTTTTTTGAACTATTCTTCTTGAATAGAATAGAGTCATATAAGGACATTTTGTAAATGGGAGTCTGCGTACGTATTCAATAGAATTTGAATGTCGTTTATGGCCTCTAGGTAACTATTCAGGTCGGAATATGAGCGGGGTAAGGATGTAGGAGAGAAGTCAGTCGGTGCCTAGTTTCGAAAGTACCATCCCAGCATTAACCTTGGGTGACTAATAATACTACTGGGTAAACCTCAGTCAAGGTGACCGACGCAGGTATCGAACTCAGCGTTTATCGTATATAAGCCAACGCTCTACTACAACGCGTTAAGTATACTTGGTGCATGTTCAATAGAATGTACGGCATAAGAATATATATATATATATGACCATTCCGTTGGTTTAGTGGTTAGCGTTGCTGACTACGGATTGAGGGGTCCTGGGTTCGATTCCAGGCGCTGCCAAGGATTATTAAAAGGGTTGTGGGTCTGGAACGGTGACCACCCAGCACGGACTTGCTATGAATAAAAGATAGTGGCGATCACAATGAAAGCTTAGGCTCTCCTCTCCCAACCCATCTGGTCAGCGTGGTAGCAGTAAACCTATCTCCTCCCTCCGGGGAGGGGCCTCATCCAGTAGTGGATCAAATATGGCTGTGATTTATTATATATTTCACACAAAACCTAAAGTGATTTCTGCATGAAATTGGTGTATGTTCCATTATTACGTAAGGGAGAGAAATCTGCGCTTTCAAGCAGATGTCGTCAAAGTGGACATTGTGACAATCTGAAATGGTGGAAAGATATCCATACTTGTTCATGTATTTTAGTCATATTATAGAAAATGTAGTCATGAAGTATCACTGCTTTTGTCGTTTATCTTAATTATAATGTACGATATATCTTCCCCCAAATAAGTGGGTATTTTACACTGATGGATTGGACAAGGTTCCTTATTTGATATGTAAGTTTAAAGACCAATAGGCCTATATCCAATGTTTCATCCAGGAGATTTTATTCAGGGGCCTGTGGGGGGCTCACGAAAATTATAAACAATTAATATTGACTGTAATGAGCTAAAAATTAAAAATAACAATGGACACTAATGCTACTTTAACAATATATTGCACTTTCTTAGTTAACCTAAAAATAACATCTTAGTAGTAGAGTGTTGGCGTAGCATTCGGGAGGTCGTGGGTTCGATCCCAGCAGCCGATCATCCTGAGTGAGGTTTTCCAGAGCTTTTCCTCAGTCACACCTGGAAAATTCCCGGAGGATGCCTTTAACATAGGCCCTGGCCGACGCCTTCCCGAATCCTTTCTCCTCTAGCCTTAGATGCCTAAAGGCCATAAATAAAATTAAAACTCAAAATAATATGAACCATATTACAAAATATAATACTATATACGTATTTCAGTGTAAACATACTATTACCAAGTGTTAACATTAATTCTTTTGGGAGGTCGGTTGGAAACCTTCCGGGGGACAAATCCCCCCGAAAACATGCTTGAAAGAAGCAGTGAATATATCCGTTGTGTATACAATTAGTTTGATATACTTCCGTCAGTATAAGCATAAATGTTCAATATATTTTTGTGCAAAAAATTTCTTTCTATTTCGTTTAATTAGTGCACAATGTCTCATAGAAAAAATATGTGGCATCTTCCCTCGATCCACTATAATTCATGGATTATTTGCTCCACAGATAATTGTTCGATTATCTGTTTATCCGAATAATGTTCATTTATCTGTTTATCCGGATAATGTTCAATTATCCGTTTATCCGGATAATGTTCAATTATTCGTTTATCCGGATAATGTCCATTTATCCGTTTATCCGGATAATGTTCAATTGTCCGTTTATCCGGATAATGTTCAATTATCCGTTTATCCAAATAACGTTCGATTATCAATTTGTTCTAATAATGTTCGATTATCCGTGATCCGGATAATGAAAATTATTCGAATAATCGGATTTCAAATATCCGAACAATGAAATTAATCGGATATCAAATTATCCGGATATTGACAGCCCTAGTCAAGCTTATAGCATTACCGGAGTGAGCTCCGTGCACTTATTTAAGTGAGCTCGGAGTGCCGGAGTGAGCTCCGTGCTTATTTAACAGCTGAATACCTAACCCTTATACGGCAAATTTTCGCAACCTCTATTTAACATAGCAGAGATTACACTAGTGCATAAAAGACTATGACCCTTTATTAACACATATTAATAAAAGGCTACGGCACCTTTTTTCATCCCCCTATTTAACATAGCAGACGCCCTCCAGCACTATGAAAGGTTATCACCCTTTTTTCATCCCCTATTTAATATAGCAGAGACCTATTTAACCCCACATGGCTCCTATTTATAAAAGGTTATGTCACCTTTTTCATTCCCTATTTAACATAGCAGAGATTACAACACAAATCTGAAGTCAGTTTCCAACACAGCCCCTAGCAGGCAATTAAATATATATTTTCCAAACCCCTATTTAACACAGCACAGAGGTTATGGTCTTACAACAGTGCCAATGTAAATTTTGAAGTCAGTTTCTATACCTAAGCCACATAATAGACCACACTCGACCGAATGGTCAATAGTAGTCATTATGAGTTTGTTGACTAAGCACTTATAACCATAACCAAGGGTCACTAATAGGTGAAAACTAAGTGGGCCTAAGTTAACAAAATGGTACTAAGGTTAAAGGTCAAATATTTAACCTGTATATTTCATAAACAGCTAGACATATTGAGATTCTGTTTTTACATTTAGTATGTAGGCATTGAGTACTACATGTGAAAAAATGGTGACCTTGAGGTCAAAGGTCAAATCTGAAGTCAGTTTACTAACTTCGCCCCCGTGGTTGTAGAATATTGAAACTTATAATGCAATTTATTTTAGTCCCTGGAATGTCAAATATGAAAACAACTTCATTCTAACTATTGTCGCTTCTAGTATATGGGGGTTCGAATTTTGTCGAATTTTCGAATTTTAGACGCAGAATTAAGAAACTCGCAGATTATATGTTATTCGGGTTAGTGATGTCGAATGTGAAAACCGCATGTGTCTATCACTTACCGTTTTTGAGATATTGTATATTTGAAATTTGACCTTTACCCCTAGGGTCATATAGTATTAATTTTCAAATGTGTTTTGTTGCTCTAATACTGAATCTGAAATTAGTTTTTCGCTTACCATTTTCAAAAGATAGAGGGTTAAATATTTGACCTTTGACCTCGAGATCACCATTTTTTCAGTAATAGAGTGATACGTCACCTGTACAGTAGCCTTACGTTATCTGTACAGCTGCCCTGATCAGTTGGCTGAAGGGATATCTTTCTTTACATGGATGACCTATACTAAAGTTTACCCGTATGCGACAGAATGTGGACGAGGCTGGATGATTAGACCAAAGGTGATCAAAGCCAGCGTGAATATGATAATCTGGAAGTAATATGTAAAGGACAAGCTAGTTTAACCATTTTATGGACCAGTAATGTTACATATGGAATTACAATGGCGAAAGTAGTTAACTATATGTTAGAACGAACACCAATAGAGAATGAACACCAACAATACTTACAGGGAGGAATTATGTCTCATTAAGCAATGTTGACGAAGTAACTTGGAAAGAGAAGAACAAAAGGTAATTTGCGATGTTATAGAAATCATAGATATGGAAATGAAAGGGAATGCTCTGATAATGTTTCGTGCGAGTCGTCGTTTGTTCGGGGTAAATCAAGTAATTAGAATGAGGACGCAAGATGACATACTAGACTGAGAGAAAGAACCATGTAATGCAAACTGACAACGATTAATATTTGTGCATGAAGTAGAAATGTTATTAAAGGCAAAACATAATAATAGTATGCTTTGTAGCTCAGCAGATATGAATTCCACATATTTTATGTTATAGTTTTGGAATGGAAGTTATGAACTCGAAATTGTATGTAAAACCTATGTATGTAAAACAGGATTGTAAGTTATGTAAGATGGAACTTAATGATATATAATCATTAGCGGTGCTTTGTCTCTGCATAGTAAATGTCTCCTAATATAACCCGTTCTTCATTTACGCTATCGTAATTCTTGCAAGAGTGAACACTCTTGGCTAAAAGAATACTGATGAAGGTAGTCCCACTCTTGTGCCAAGACCAGAGTACCTCCAAGTGGGCATCTTTATCTTTCTGCAACCTACGTAAGAAGAGAAGAATCTTATGTTCTACAGTCGGTGCTTATGTGATATCCCAGACTCGTCACAGTAACAAAGTATTCAGCGATATATATAAATACTTATCAAGCGAACTTTATTTAATCCAGAGAGAGATAATTCTTATCAATAGACGATACACATAGAGTAAACCTGTACGTTACAAGAGCTTGTCATAATGATGCTTAATCTGAAAACCGTATTTCTCTAACTCTTACCGTTCTCAAGATATTTGGGGTTCAGTTAAGCTTTTCCATAGCCAATCGGTTCTTTCCCGATTTTGTTTTCATTTCAGATTTTCCCCGTTGTCATTTGCGAAATCGGTTCAACCGTAGCATTTTAAGGTTGAAGAATATAATCCTGTTAAGAAAGAAGGTGGCCTGTTTACAGAGTATATTGATAAAATCCTAAAAACAAAAACAGAGTCTGGTGGCTTGCCTTCGTGGTGCAAGACTGATGAAAGGAAACAGGAATTTATAAGCAGCTATTATAATAAAGGAGGTATTGAGTTGGGTCCGGACAAAATATGTGTAAATAATGGTCGTAAGAGTTTAGCTAAATTAGGACTATATAGTTTTTGGGGTAAATTTGGTCAGAAAGAAAATTATAGTCAAACATCAATAATATCTGACTCGGGGAATTATTTTAATAAGTTAGCCGATCCAAATATTGAGGTGCATGAAGATATTCAAACTAACGAGGACACGTTAATTTTATATTGGCAGTTTCTCGATAGCGCGAGTGTACCAGACAACCAATATAAATGTGATAATAGCTGCTTATACTACTGCCCACGCTCGTCTTGAGCTCTATAATTATTTGGATAAATTAGGTAAATACGTGCTATATTCTGATACGGATAGTATAATTTATGTGGAGACTCCAGACGGGCCAAAGTTAGATACAGGTGATATGCTTGGTGAACTTACCAACGAGTTACAAGCTCCCGTTATTGAGGCGTTTATTAGTGAGTTTTGTTCCGGAGGCCCAAAGAACTATGGATTTTCCCCCGATAATGGGGAAAATTCTTATGTGTGTAAAGATCGAGGAATGACACTCAATTATGAAAATTCTAAAAAAAATTAATTTCCAGAAAATAAGAGATGATACTTAACAACACTCCACCTGTTCACGTGTTTAGCGAAAGAAAGATTACTCGCATGAAAGATCATAATATCGTTTCCAGGCCGGAAAAGAAGATTTATCAGTTGGTGGACACGAAAACAAAAAGATGCGCTGATAATTATGATACGGTTCCATACGGTTTTAAAAGGCAACGAATAGATTAAATAAGTTATGGTTTTGTATCTATTTTTCCATGTGTAGAGAAGAAGAAATAATGGATAATCAAATTTTAAATCATTATTATTATTTTAATGAAATTGAAATTTGTGTCGGTCCCGCATATGATGATAATACGAGGACATTTTCTGTAGTTATTAGTTTACATAATTACTACGAACCTTTACGCTTTTCTCTCAAAGAGTGGTATAATTTTCTATCATATTTTCTATATATTGACAGCTATTTTAATTCGACTACAACAACTTCACTGCCCACAGAATTTTCTCTTAGCACTAATTATGAGCTATCATTATCGGATAATTTTAAGAGTATTCGCCAGTGTATTATCCGTTCATCAGATGATGACAATAACAGCCAAGTAAATTTTAGTCTTCATACGTGGAGAAAACTTCATCTCTACATGCCGTGTATTCAACAGGCAATATTTACATGTTCACAGCTATGTGAAGACGTAACAAAATATGCACAAAAGTGTTTAGGACAGAATAATACTATTATAGAATGTTCTAATTTGCCTAAACAAATAGTACTGGAAGTATTGGCATTATTAAATCGTAATAATAACAGTGTTTTATTATATTACTAATTAATTTTATTATTAGAATAGGGAGTTTCAACATCCATTTACATGTATTGTCGCCGGCCCGACAGGATGTGGGAAGACGTACTTTGTAAAAATATTTCTACAGCATTACCCTGAAAAATGAAAAAAAAATATAGTATGGTGTTATGGCGAATGGCAACCCTTATACAGTACTCTCTCTCATGCTGTAAATTTAAAGGAGGATTGCCTCAGGGTGATGAATTTTCAGCGGAAGACGGCTTGCACCTTATAATTATAGATGATTTAATGCGTGAATGTAATAGCCGTCTTGTAGATATTTTCACCAAATTATACCACCGTAGGAATTTAAATGTTATTTTTATTGCTCGGAATATATTCCGTCAGGCTAGAGGTATGCGTGATATTTCATTAAATTGTCAATATATAGTATGTTTTAAAAATCCTAGAGACCAGGTTCAAATTAATTACCTGGCACGTCAATTGTATCCAGGTAATGCAAGGTTTATTCAAGAAGCCTATCAAGATACAACCCAAAATGCTCACGGTTACCTACTATTTGATTTAAAACAGAATACTCCCGATGAGCAGCGTATTCAAACAAATGTTTTCCCTCGGATTCATTCAATTATGTTCATGTGCCTGTAAAATAATACTAACTTTAATATTTTTTACTTTAACAACTATTTTTTATTATAATAGACGTAAAATGATAAATATTCAGAATGCACGCTTACTAAGACTTTTAGCAAAGGCAAAACCTAAAGCAAGCAAGGCGATATTACAAAATACAGATTCCGAATTAATTCGTTCTATTTGTGAATGTTCCTATAACGTATTGCAAGGAAATGTTCCGTTAAATAAAAAGGAGAAATATAAATTGCGGAAATATAAAAATCTGCTTAGGTATTTGATAAAGAAAGAACCGACGCTGAAACAAAAGAAAAAACGTATAATTGTACAAAAAGGTGGTTTTCTCACTGCATTGCTTGCACCCATTCTAGGAGGTTTACTATCTAGTCTGTTTAAATAATGCAGCATGCGAGAAAACTTATTTTAATTTCGCCCGAAAAATTACATTATTATCAAACTATCTCTAATCTCGATGACGAGCTGAAAGAAATTTTCAATAATAAGAGTATGAGTGTAGAAGAAAAATGGGTACAATATAGAGAGGTATTGCAAAAATATTTACACATTGTTCAAAAACCAATAGCAACAGCAACAACTGCTGCTGCTACTACTACTAAAAGTAAGAAACGGGGTGGTGCGGAGGATGAGAAGGACAATGAGGAAAAGGAAGAGTAGGAGGATGAGATAATATCTACCCTCCCCGAAATTTGCCTGCGTAAAGCAAGCCTTTATTACGTAAATTAAAACAAAATCCCGACATTCAATGGGATGCCAATGGTAATGTTAACATATATGGTAAATCAATTCCTGGTTCTAATATAGTGGATTTTATATCTGATTTTGTTAGGTGTCGTAAGAAAAATATTCCCCCCACCGGTTGGGAACCATTTGCTGTACTATTAGCAAAATCCAATATACCCTTAGAGTATATTGGTAACCCTCAACGAATAGAGTATATTCGAAAGCTGACAGTTGCTGCTCACCAAGAAGCAGAGGATTAGGAAGAGGAGCCGGAGCCATCACGTAAACGTAAAAAAGCTGTCAATTGGCGCAAGTATAAACTATGAAGAAGTTAGCTAATATTTACTATTATAGCCAGTTAGCTGTTAGCTGTTAGCCATTCACACTCTGCCTCGTTTTCAACAGTTCAAGCATTATGGAAAGCTACAAAGAAATCAATACCTTTACACAGGGTGGAACCATGGTTAAAAGAACAACCGATATATACACTGCATAAACCAGCACGTAAACGGTTTCAACGGAATCCCTATTTTGTGTTTAACATTGACGATCAATGGCAAGCTGATTTAAACGATATGCAAAGTCTACAAAAATATAATGATGGGTACCGGTATATTTTAACAGTGAATGTTATATTTAGTCGCTATGCATGGGCAGTACCTGTCCGTAGTAAAACTGGTGAAAATATTATAAAGGCATTCGAGAAAATATTTACATCTACCCCCAGGCGTAAATCTCTGCTGCTACAAACAGATAAAGGTGCAGAGTTTATTAATAAATTATTCCAGGCGTACTTAAAAAAGCAACATATTATTTTTTTCACAACCGAAAACCCCAATATTAAGGCAAGCCTCGTAGAACGTTTTAATGAAAGCCTGAAGCAAACAATGTGGAAATATTTTACAGCGAAGAAGACTTACTGCTACATAGATGTGCTGCCCCGACTAATTCACGGATATAATTCTAGGCCACACGTAGCACATACATTACCACCAGCTCTAGTGAACCAAGATACGTTTCAACAAGTGTGGAATAGACTGGTGAAACATCCAACTAGTATTAGTGTTAAAGCAAAACAATATATAGAAGGGGATACTGTGCGAATTACTAAGGCAAAACGACATTTTGCAAACCGCTACAAAGAAAATTAGACTCTGGAAATATTTAAAATAAAACAAATACAATATAGGGAGAAGAAATTGGTTTATGTATGAGAGGATTAAATGGTGATGTGATTGATTGTACATTTTATGAAGAGGAAATACAAGCTGTGCCATTACCCAAAGTTTACGAAATAGACGAAATTTTAGAAGCTAAAGGTAAATGAATACTTGTTCGGTGTTGGGGTTATCCTGCTTCATTTAATTCATGGATTCCAGTATCCTATTTAACGAACGGCTAGCAACATTTAAAAGACAGGGGCAATGGAAAGTTCCACCAGGTCAACTTGCAGTGTGTGGTTTTTATTTTGTTAGATTACCCGATATTGTAAGATGTGCATTTCGTACTTTAGAATTAGGTAATTGGCAATCTTATAATATCCCCTTAAAAGAGCATAAACGTTGAAGTCCATACTACCCTCTGTTAAGAGGTAACGTAGATGTGTGTGGTTATAAAATGGAAATACGACCTTTTTCTGTGCCTGAAAAAGGACGATTATAATAATAATAATGCATTATTATAAACTAGTGCTATATTTGTGTATATAGCAGAAAAAATGAATTCTCCAATATCCTTATCTCCAATATTATTCGCATCAAGCAGGTAGTGGTTATAATGTATATAGAGGTGCACCATATGAAGAAGGATATGGTATTGGTAGTTTTCTAGGTGGTTTATTTCGTACTGGATTTCCATTATTAAAACAAAGTGCAAAAACTGTCGGTACAGAATTGTTACGTTGTGGTATTAATGTAGCTGAAGACGTACTAAATAGTAATAGACCCGTTGAAGTGGCTTTAAAAGCACGTTGGCAAGAGGCAAAAAGTAATTTAAAGAATAAAGCACAAAATAAAATAAATCAGGTATTAGTAGGAGGAGGAAAACGTAAAAATAAGCAAACAGGTAGTGGTGTAAAGAAAAAGAGGAAGAAGAGAGAGATTTTCAATTAATTAATTATGGAGCGGCGTATTAGTTTTTACCTCACACTTCAAAGTAACAGTTCTATGGAATATTTTCCGCAAAATACTCTGGTGTGTTATACTACAAAATTATATCATCTTCTCGTGCTGGAGAAAGGTGTGTGGGAAACAGCTGTTGTCGAAGTCCATTATACAGGTTCATTTCAGAATGTTTCCAAATATACTAATAATATCTATTACAGGGGCTCGGATAAAGAAAGCTGGAACGTAACTAAAATAATGCCCGGCCATTATTATTATGTTCACGATATTCTATCTCAAATTAACTATGAAAGCGATAAATTGAATTTACAATTAAAAGTTAAAGCTTCAGTAAAACGCATTGAGGTCAGTAGAGTAAGAAAAGATGACAATGGGGTTGAAGTTCGTCTATCACCCGAATTAGCCAAAATACTATGTTCTGATCATATTCAGCAAGATAATATTGCACTTGTCCATCATGCGCGTTATCCGCCTGATTTACAGAAATCGCTATCCGTACACATGTATATTTATAGTGATATTGTAGAACCTCAGCTGGTAGGTGATACTGTTGCTCCACTACTGCGTATTATAAATACGAATATTAAAGAGTATTGTGCTTATCTTTGAAAATCCTCATTATGTCCCCGTACAACGTAAACAGTTTGATCAAATTATTATTGATTTAAGAGATAGCACGGGTTATCCACTTCCTTTCCAATATGGCAGTGCATGTGTAAAACTACATTTTCGTAATAAGGTATTATAAAAATAAACAAGTTTGGGTAATAATAGCAGAAAACCAAAAATGCAGTGTGAGTTTACCAAATCAGAATTAGATCTATTTGGGGTTTTCCCGTTCAAACGAGTATTATTGGTAATAAAACAGTGCCGTATAAACCTATGGCTTCAATATCTGATAATGCACCCATAAAGTTTGTAGTTCCCGGCCACGGTGATGATTATATTGATTTACCACATACAATGCTACATATTAGAGGTAAAATTACTAAACCTGATGGTTCTGATTTAACAACTGCTGATAAGAAAATAGGTCCTGTAAATGATTTTCAATGCAATGTTCAGCGAATACAAATGTATTTGAATAATCAACTAATTTCCTATTCCTCGCATACATATCAGTTTCCATCGTATATTAAAAAACTACTGAATTATAATGCCAATGCAAAAACATCTGATCTTTAGAACTCATTGTGGTTTAAAGATACTGCCGGACAGTGTGGCCGATAATAATAATCAGGGTTTTAAACAACGCTCGCTTCTCACAGCGTTAAGTTAACTCTTTGAATTACTGGGTTATATTCATGGTGATATTTTCAATCAGGAAAAAATTCTATTGAGTGGTGCACAGTTGCGTATTATGCTAATTCCAGCCAAACCCGTATTTTGTCTAAATGGCGAGACTTGAGCTGAGGGAAAAGTTGTAATTACAGATGCAACATTGTTTGTGAAAAGGTTGATGTGTCGCCCACGGTAAAAATAGCACAAAATAAAGTATTACAAAACCCTAAATTTAGAGTAAAATACCCGATAACAGAGGTGCAGGTGAAGACAGAGACTTTACCGCAGGGCATTATGAACACCAATCTTCCAGATTTGTTTTCTGGCATAATGCCTAAACGTATTATTATTGGGTTTGTTACTAATACAGCTTTCAACGGTACTTATCAGACAAATCCTTTTAATTTTAAGCATTTCAGTATGTCATTCTTTACATTGTATATCGACGGAACTCCTGTTCCATCTAGACCACTACAGCCAGATTTTGATAATATGCTATATATACAAGCATATTCTACGATTTTTACAGGTTCTGGTATTTATTATTCTAATCAAGGTAATGATATTTCACTTGCCGAATATACTAATGGTTATACTCTACTGGTGCTTGATTTAACTCCCGATTCTAGCGCTAGTGCTGCATTTCGTACTAGTCCCCACCGACAGGAAAGTGTACGATTTGAGGTTCATTTTAAGCAAGAACTGCCATCTCCTGTAACATCTGTTACTTACGATGAATTCTCCTTTGAACTAGAAATTGATTTCCAGAGAAAAATGTAGTGGACTCGAATCGCCCAAAGTAACAGGCTTCTGATACAGTGGGCGATCCTCGAGCGGTCAATCTCTTCGGAGGCTAAATTGATGGTAAGCTGGTTCAACCATACGCAGACCCTGGATTGGTACTTCAGGATACCTCAGCTTCAAGAAAGCAGTCGGCAGCAGTTGTAGCGATATCTACGTTTATTTCCCAAATTCCCAGAAGAAGATACAATAGAAGTACAGATGGTATTTACAAAAGCACAAAGTAAACGATGTGAGCTCTTAGAAACCAAGAGTGAGCAAAGTTTCTGTTGAATTGGATTGGCGAAAAACTTAGTAGCCAAAGTCTTGAAATGACTAGCTCAACTCTAGTTATAATTTTGTACGAAGAGTATCTGAATAGCCAGACAGTGCCGGTCGACCCAGACGGGCCGCTGGACAGAACCCCGGACTGTGAAGATACGTTAATGACGTTGTCCCTTCAACAAGTGAAGTATCGCGCTTGTGTCACTAGTATATAATTCCTCTTTGCTTCCTAGAGCTCACGTTGCTAAACAGACGCAGTGCTAACTAGTTCGAGCGAGTTTGGATTGCGTGGTTTGCTAAGAAATTAGAACGCTCGTGCATACGAAGTTCGTTCAGTTTCCGGGACGATGTCCTCTTGTCCTCGTCTGTTATCTGAGGTATATTTCCATCACTAACAACACTTTTCAAAGGAAAGATATGTTGCTAAGAGAAAGCGTTAGTTCAAACGTCATTACAATATTAAATGAATTCTTCCTTAAAAAGATCTTATAACAAAGTATTAAACAATTCATATGAATTCTCATGTAACGCATTTGAAAATATCTGGAAACACCTTTACACACATTTATATACACTCAGATGAGAACAGGTGAAAGTCGGTAGTACACCCACGGAAGTGGTTAATAGGTGGGTCGCGACAGGGCCTCACAGTGACAAAAATACATATTAATTAAAAATGTTAAATACCCTTGAACTTTATGAGGCATTACAACAGAATTTGCCTAAAAATAATTTTATAGGTGTATATGCTGCATATCAACTACCTCCGTTTATTCGTACATTTCCTGCAGCCATTATTATAAATACTGATCCTCGTAATAAACCCGGTGAACATTGGGTTGCTGTTTATATTTCTAATTCAGGGCACGGTGAATATTTTTTTAGCTATGGTCTTTCACCATATATACCGTATCATATAAGGTTTTTAAAACGAAACTGTTTATTTTATACGTGGAATAATAGACGCATTCAAGGTGATTTATCTCAATTCTGTGGACATTATTGTTTTCTCTATTTAGCATGTCGTGCAATTTGGCTATTAACTACAGAAATTCTTAAATAAATTCTCAACCGGCAACAATAATGTTAGCGATATTATTCTTTATTCGTTTATGCGAATGGTGCCTGGCGTGAGATTAAGTTCTCCGTAAACCATGTGTATGTGCAGGTCACTGGAGCGAGATTAAGTTCTCCGTAAACAATGCGCGCGCGTGTGTATGTGTTTGTGTGTGTGGTTGATTGCGAGATGAATAGCCAAGGGAGTTTAGTTAGCAGTATACAAAAAATTTCAAATTTATGTTACAGTGTAGACTATGGTGGAAGCCCTGTGTAATCTTTGCTATATTTTTATGTACAACAAAATGTTTTAGTATAATAAAAGGACATATTTTTAAAAATAATATTATTTTCATAAGTTGGTTATATAATAATAAGTACCTGGGTCACCCGATGCCCCCATACCAAATGTAAAAACATAATCTCAATATGTTTTGCTGTTTACGACATATACAGGGTTAAATATTTGACCTTTGACCTCGAGGTCACCACTTTTTTCACATGTAAAATTCAACGCCCTAATCCCATATGTGAAAACAGAATCTCAATATGTCTAGCTGTTTATGAAATATACAGGGTTAAATATTTGACCTTTGACCTTAGTACCATTTTGTTAACTTAGGCCCAGGTAGTTTTCACCCTTGGTTATGGTTATGAGTGCTTAGTCAACAAACTCACATTGACTACTATTGACCATTCGGTCTAGTGTGGTATATTATGTGGGTTAGGTATAGAGACTGACTTCAAAATTGACATTGGCACTGTTGTAAGACTATAGCCTCTGTGCTGTGTTAAATAGGGGTTGGGTATGGGGGCATCGGGTGACCCAGGTACTTATTATTATTATATAACCAACTTATGAAAATAATATTATTTTTAAAAATATGTCCTTTTATTATACTAAATATATATATTTAATTGTCTGCTAGGGGCTGTTGGAAACTGACTTCAGATTTATGTTGTAATTTCTGCTATGTTAAATAGGGAATAAAAAAAGGTGCCGTAGTCTTTTATAATTAGGGGCTATGTGGGGTTAATCTCTGCTATATTAAATAGGGGATGAAAAAAGGGGTCGTTGGAGGGCGTCTGCTATGTTAGATAGGGGGATGAAAAAAGGAGCCGTAGCCTTTTATAAAATATAAGGGTTAATAAAGGGTCGTAGTCTTTCATGCACTAGTGTAATCTCTGCTATGTTAAATAGGGGTTGCGAAAATGTGCCGTATAAGTGTTAGGTATTCAGCTGTTAAATAAGGGTTGGAAAAATGTGTTCATAGTCTTTTATAAATAGGGGATGCGATATATGCTCGTAGCCTTTCACGAAGGGGATGAGAAGATGTGTTCGTAGCCTTTTATCATAGGTAGCCACAAACTACGGCACAGCTTGTCATACAGCCCTGGATAATCGGGGAAAGAAGTGCAATTCCTCACAAAGTGCTTTCAAGTGTCGCCACTACTACTGACAAGACTCATGAACAATATATAACTGTAAATAGATTATTTTCGAATTATTCTGCAAGATAATTGTTAGATTTCAGTGATAGATGACCAGCGATATAAAATGTTATACTTATTGTGCCTAATAAGCAACGATTGTGACAAAATGACAAATTAAAGTTGTCATAGTGCATCTTATAGGAATGCAGTCATCAGAGCTGTATCCTTAAAATTAGGCAACCATACGTATATATATCATATAGACTTCACTTAAACACATATGCATATTTACAGTTTTATTCACCTTAAATGTATTCCAACAATATGATGAAACCGTGGCTTTGCACATTTATCAAAAATTCCTTTCCCCGCGAATTTCTTCAGTTTGTGCAAGCACACCATTCCCAAAAATTCGAACTCAAATCTATCTTCTAATCTTCTAGCCCAGTTCCCCCACCACTCGTACACAATTTCAAAATTCCGATCTCCAAACGGTAAAAAGAACTCCAAGTTATTAAAATCGCTAAAAACCTCATCTTTCATTATTGGAAAAACTTCCAGAATTGCAAGTAACCGTACCTGCAATTCAAACGCATTTACCGCCATTATATCAAAACGAAACTAATAGAATACTACGTACTTTATAGACAGCAACAGAAACGTTTGTAATAAGAATATAAAACTATTCTTCTTGTCATTATTTTAGCATACACAGCATTCATTTTAAATTATTATTTTAGTAACATTAGTTTGAGAACAACCAGCTCTACATTCCTTTCCGTCTGTAACAGATACTTCGTTTAGAATCATTCTTTCACTCTTCTTCACATCTCATACCTTGGTATGTAGCCGCTCAGTCTGCAACCATACTTCAAGTCGACTTTACTACAAATCGAAGCCGCATAGCCACTATCTTTAAAAGACCATTCATAAAATGACTTTCTCTTTCTTCCCCTTTCTACGCGTTGTGGCTAAGCTTCACCCAACAATGCGATGGTCACTCGTGTGAAACGTGTTCCACTTGTCTTCTCAAGATTTTAACCACATCTTTCTTTCCAATTCTCCCCCTTTTATTCTGAACTCTCTATACAAGTTTAGCGGATACATCACAAAGCTACGGCTGCTTTCGCCTCTAACTAATACTCTGTTTTCCTTACTCCCTCTTCTCTCTGTTTATAACAACAGAAGCACACTTCTGAACGTCTTATCTTATAGGCACGCGCCGTGACAATATAACACCACATGAGATATGTAGTACATTTTCTTTTCCTCCCTCTTTCAATAACTGTACAGAAATTGACGCTTCTATTTTTTCATAAAAATGTCTTTTACTTTTGATATAATGTCCGTTGCCGTACTATTACTTCTTTCCCTTCTTTACATTTTTACTAACGATTAGTTTTCACTAATTAATTGATCCAATATGCATGTATACAATTTCACCATAAGGATGACACAGTGACAATCTTTAATTGCCATCTATAAAAGTGATTTTTCCAATATTATTTTACGAGAATTTTATGACAAAAAAATAATTAAATTGATCGATTATTGACATATTATTGATTTTATATCTCTGTTTTCCTAAATTTAGTCAATGTAACAGCACTTTCATAATAGTTGTGCTTTACAAATATGATTAATATGACTCCCGGATAAACATATTATTATAGATTTAAGTTTAGTTTGTTTCATATGTTATTCTTTGTTTACCCCATATTATAATTTAGTTTAGTATTTTAAAGCTCCATATACCAGATTATACTAGATCTTAAGCACCAACTTTAGTGATAGCAACTACATATCTTACTATATCTAGTCTTATGATTATAATATTTAATTCATTTATTTTGTTTATCAACTGTCATATTATACTAAGTTCATATTTTATTATTTTTTTTATTTTGTGCTTTAATAATTATTTTGCTATGAATTCATTTACCCACCCTCAAATACTACACAAAACACATTTCAACAAAGTAAACATGCACTTCAAAGACAAAAGTGAACAGTTCTTCCACTGACACCACAAGAATTCAGTTTCTCAATCTGTAGCAGCTGATACCACCGCAACATCTTCAGACTATTTCAACCAAGTTTTGGACTTCAATTACCAGCTTCCAGCAATAAGTTATGATTCCAGCTCATAAATTTCAGCAACTACTAGCTACAAGGATTTCGAACAACAGTGATCCCACCCAATGCTGAATCACTTCAGAAGCTTCCCTTTCCCTGTGAATATAACACCATCATTTCACCAAGAAGAATATTCGTCAGCAAACTACCTCCCATTTGACTACATTTTAGAACGCCCTAAATCAGCAGATTCTACTTCAGGTCTTCGTTCCACCATCTAAATATTACAGAAAATCTATCTCCAGTGAAGTCCCATCCCCCAATAGTGCAAAGCGAAAAACATTGTTTCATCATTTGAAATTGTTACCGAACACTCCTATAATAAAGTGCAATTGTTTATATTTTGTAGTTTACTTCATCTTCGTAACAAATGAATGACCCAGAACAAGGAACAATCAGTTAATGGACTCAACAAAACAATTCATTATTCTCGTTTACGTTACAATACTACGAACTGTCAACGGTTGAAATTTGTGCTTTACAAATATTTACAAATTCTTTTATACTTTCCAAATAATTATTTAATTTAATGGACATATATATTATTTTATGTTTTATTATTGCATATAGCCAGCGACGTCCTACTGAACATTCAAAAGACTAAAATATTTCAGAAAAAGAAAAAGGAAAGTAAATGGTAAAAAATGTTGTATAGAAATCATTGCTTTATATGTTTTACAATTTCATACTTGTTTGCTGTCAAGATAAGTTCATTTTATGTAGAAAAAATGCTTTCTCTTATAGTTGAACTCAAGTTTATTTTATATGTTTACTATGATTATTTGTTTTTTCTAAGTAGTTCTCACTGAATACTTGAATATTCAGATCGATTTACTTATTTCGAACCCGTAGCAGTGTTAAGTATCTAATTTTATTATTTTTTATTTTATTTTCTTTCAATTTTAGGTTAAAGTTTTATTTAGTTAGTAGAATTTATGTATAAATCGAGTTGTTTCGAAATATATCTCTCGACAGTGGAAGTCAATTGGATCATGGCTCATAACGTTACATAAAAGATTTATTCTTAAATATTCTTAGCTCCAAAGACCAGACACGAGGACATGAGAGCAACTCAAGGTAATGGGATAGATTGTTATTCCCAAGAGTGTTTTAAATTTTACTTAAGACCATTTACACAGAACTTCAATCTGACCTTGCTTCGCATAAGAACTAAGAATTATGACAGTGACAGACACTTGCAAATCTGAAACTAATAGTGATGTGAATGTTAACATGAGACCGTTTACGACAAGTGCTTTTAAAAATGATGTAAACAGCTTCACCTAGGAAAATCACGTTTTCTCCCATCAGAAACTTTACAAAGTCTCTTCGATTAGAAATAGAATGATATTAAAACCCTTCCAAATTTCCTCTCCTTCTTCACTCCTTCACCTGCTCCGCCACATCAACTACGACGATAGCCAAGTGATAAATTTCTATCTTCAAAACCACAACAGTTGAAGTTAGTCTAAAAACTTCGAACTCTGAAATATTTTGTTCAAACACGATTGGACATACTTGAGTAGTGAGAGTTTGAATCAGTGACAATTTGAGTTCTTGTATACGAGGTGCGAAATTGACTATGAGAAATAATACATTTGAAAACAACTTAAAATTGAAGGTAAGTTACTCTCTCTAAAATAACGATGTTGATGCATATATTTGGTTTGGTATAGTTTTGGTATTGGAGCTAATTTGCAATTTTGTTATTTGTCATTTTCTATTTCAATTTTATATTTGTGTTCTCAAATTTTAGTGTGTACTTTGCGTTCGAGAAATGATCCAAATTTCTACTGTCGATGTGATATGTCGGCTCCTCCAAAATGTAGTTCTCTGTTTGACTTCAAGCCTCCGTCTGACCCTGTAAATTTAAGTAATGAGCTACGACCTCCAAAACAGTTCAAAGCTAAATGTTAGACAATCTAATTGACTTCGCTCTACCACAGAACTCAGTCAGTTATCAATAGTTATGTCGTGAAGAACGATAATTATTCAAAATCGCTGGAAACTTATAATTTGGTATTGTTATTGTTTTTGATATTGTTAGTGGGAGAAACTATAAATAATAGTGTCCAGCGAGTCCTTTTGTCTGAAAATAAAGTGAAAATAGAAATACTCCCAGATTTCCAAAAATATGAGAATTTCTTTACAGAAATCGTGATAAGATCTTTCACTCACAAATTGTATAGACGTGTGAATGTACCGTTAGCGAATCATATCAAATGTCTTGAGTGAGAACTGAATAAGCAAATCTCAACTGAATATTATTTTATTGTCTTTAGAGCCCTGAAAAGGACTGTTTCCACAAAATAAAACAGAAAATAAATTGTAACAGAACAATTCCTAATACAACCTCCTTATAAATATCAGTTAATTGTTTATGATAGTGTTCATTCTCCATCAGATCAAGGTTAATTCTGAAAAGAACTGTTGTTGTGCATTCAACAAGTGTGATTTGGAAAAGTGAATGGTTGTATCAAAGTTTTTATGTTTAATTTCGATTTTCGTAATTTGGAGTATTTTCAATTAATTCCAGTTATTCTAACTAAACCTTTTGCATTATCAGTTTCTATTCCATAGATAATATCATAGTAGTCAGGTATAATATTTTGAAATTTAATTCAATTCGAAATTCATTCATTTTTAATAGGAATTCTTGATTTATACGATAAATTTCATTCGAGTATACTAAGTACATATTGTAGCAATAGTTATCATAGCAGTGCTATCTCTGGCATTAGTGATAAATATATCTAAGAATCAATTACTCTGGGTCACTTACGTATATTACTCCTGATCTCGTTCCGGTTGAAAGATATCCTGTGGTATTATTTGTTGTCCAATTTATAGTCGTGATTATCAACCTTCCCACAGTATTTTCTTTTGCCATAATTGTTTTACATTTCCCGAACATAAGACCGTTGCAGTGTGTCTAATCACATGACAGCCAATAAGCAGTATTTGGAAAGTTATAAAAAAAACTTTCAAGTTCCGGTGAAAGTGTCACTAGCCAATGAAGAAAAGGTGTTGGCTTACGGTCAAGGTAAAGTCAATGTTCAGTTGTTGGTAAATGAGAAATGGTGTTGTGCACATCTTGAGAATGTGATATGTTCCAGTCATTCGAAAACACTTGTTCTCGTGTGGAGTGCTTCAATGGTGAAGTACAAGGTTACACTAAGACGAGGTGGACAAGTCATAGCATCAGGTCAATAGAAAAACAATGCGTATGTAATGAAAATGCGAGTGTTAGTTCCTAAAGAGCTAGCGGAAGTAAACATTGCAACAACTCCAGAGACAATTCATGTGTGTCATGAAATGTTAGGTCACCAGGACAGGAAGCATGTTAAGAGGATTCTTGACAAAATGAACATTAAGGTTAGTGAAGACGAAAATCAAAGTTTTTGTGATAGGTGTGTCTTAGGCAAAGCTCACAGAAAACCATTCTGAGTGAGAACAAAAGAAGTTGGAAATCTGATTCATGCAGACGTGAATGGTTCAATATTTGTAGAAATAAGTGAAAAATTTAAGTATCATGTGTGTGTGCTTCACGGATGATTACAGTAAATATCGCAGAATATTTTTTATTAAAAACAAAAGTGAAGTAGAGAAATATTTACAAACGTTTTGAATGAAGTGTCCGTAGTAGGATACACAGTAAAAATGTTTAGATGTGACGGTGGAAAAGTATTTGACTCTGAAGAAGTGCGTCATATTCTTAACAAATTGGTTTTTACGCAAGCGGTATCGGTTCCGTATACTGCAGAGCACAACGGTGTAACGGAGAAAGAAAATCGAACTGTGATAGAGATGGCGCGGCCAATGATAAGTGTCAAGGGTTTACGCAAGGCAATATAGGCAGATGCATGCGAAACAGAATATACAAGAAAATCGAAGTAAGCTGACAAAACCCAAATGGAATTATGGGCAAGGTGTACACAACTCATCTAAAAGTTTTCGGAACAGAGTGTTACGTTCATATTCTAAAACAGTTTTGTAAAATGTTTGACAACAAAAGCGTGTTCGGAAAAATTGTAGACTATCTAAATGAGAAGGATGGGCTCAAAGTGCATGTACCATCACTAAAGAAAGTAGTGCATCTGGAATAATAAGATTTTAACCAGGAAAGGGAACAGGCCGGGTTTCGTCGTGGATTTAGCACAATGGATCACATACAAACACTGAATGAATTTATGGAAGAGACTAATGAATATGAAATTCCACTATGTCTGGAATTCATAGATTTTGAGAAAGCTTTCGATTCAGTCTCTTTGGTTGCTGTACTTAAATTACTTGAACATCAAGGCATCGACAGTACATACATTAAATGACTTCGAAACATTTATTCGACTGCCACTTCTGTCATTAAGACTACATGAAGAGGGTGAAAAATATAAAGTTGGAAAAGAGATAAGGCAAGAAGAATCAATTTCTCCAAAACTATTTTCTGCTGTCTTGGCGGGAGTGTTTCAAAATTTAAACTGGGATGAAGTTAGAATAAAAATCAATGGCGAATAACTTAATCATCTATGATTTGCTGATTATATAATCCTGTCAGCTTCAAATGCAGAAGAACTTCTAACCAGAATGGAAGAGCTGAGTAATGAGAGTTCGAAAATTGGCCTTAAAATTAATTTAAATAAAACAACAGTAATGTACAATCAACACGCTGCAAAGAAGGAAATAAGGAAATAAAGATTCACGGAGAGACAATACGCATAGTTAATGAGTAGGTTTACCTAGGGCAGATCAGAACAGCGAATGCCAAGTTAGCTGATGAAATAAATAGATGGCGGACAGAGAGGATACGTGTGATTGTGATCTCTCCAATTTGGCATTATTTTTAAGTGTTATTACCCTGTGTAGTGTAATCTTTTGGATGCCAGCTATTGATTGTTGTCAGGTGAGTTTAAGTGACGAATAAAATAGTGGATATATGTGATTGTTCAGTTTTAGAAGATACAATTTTCAAGCGGCAAGGTGTACACAACTCGTGTGCTCTTTAAGTGTTATGGCGGCTCCCCGCTTCTTCGTTTACGGGGTAAACCCAGTTACGGCGCAGTGTCTCCAACCACTAAGATTTTGCTTTATATTGTGAGCAATGTCCTCCTCTCTGGTGACGTCTCTCTTAATCCCGACTCTTCCCTCTCTCTCAATCCCCAGCCCGTGTGTCATAGTAATATTTTCAAAATTTATTCTCAGAATGTGCAGAGTCTTTGTAATAAACTATCAAATGTGGATATGTTTAATAGTAAATTATCAACGTACGATGTGTTGGGATTTTCTGAGGTGTGGACTACTAAAATTTTTTCTAACAGTGAGATTATGTTTAAAAACTACCAGGTTTACAAGAGGAACCGTGGCTCTAGGGGAGGTGGTGTCTATTACATGATCGTTGGCCTTCTGTCAGACGCTATGATTTACAAAGAAACTGTGAACTATTATGAGTAGAGATACAAGGAGAACATTCAAAATTATTGATAGGCTGTTACTATAGAAACTCCAGCAAAAATATAAACTCTTTAGATATTTTATTCGATCTATCCTCGCTGCAATCAAAGGACGTGATATATGCATCACTGAAGACTTTAACCTACACATCAGCTGGAATTCAAACACTAGTGGTACATGTACTGACTAGCCTGACAGATGGTTCTTCGAATATTTCATTGAAGGCCTTGGTTTATTCCAACAAAATGTTTCCAACTAGGGGTAATTCTGTTTTAGATTTAGTTCTTTCCACCCTCGAAAAAGTGAAGGTCATTCCAGGCAGAAATATTTTTGACACACCGACCACCTTTCGTTAGACATTAAACTACAGTTTCCTCCTCTTCACCGCTGGCGTTCTTCTATTCAACGAACTTAGCCCCTGTGGAACAAATCGAATTGGGACTTAGTGGCAACTGCAATAAAAACAAAACCGTGGGAAATTTTAAAATCAGGACACGTGGAAGATGCCTTGGATTTCTTTTATGCATGCTTGGACGCTCTTATAAGAGACTATGTTCCAGTCAAGAAAGCAAAATCCAATACGTTTCCGATGTGGTTCATTCAAGAAACAAAACTTGCTCTCAAGAACAAGAAGCGTGCATAGTCACTCTGGAAACAGTATCGCAACAATCAAACTCATAATGTTTTAAATCAACAACGCAAGTTATGTAAAGCTCTCCTGCGTAATTATATTGAATGTGTTGCATCACAAGTTTAACTAATTCTAAACGCTTTTGGTCTCTTATAAACTGCAGTGACAAAACTAAAGTCTACCATCTCTAGTTTCATACAGTGAACGTGCTACTTTATTCAAGGAAATGGCTGATTTATTTAATGACTGCTTCTATGACAATTTTAATACTTGTTCAGATTCTCTATTTTTTCCTGATGTAAAGTTTAAAACTCCCCATTGCCTAGCAGATATAAACACAACCCCTATGGAAGTGTATCGCCTTTTAACCTCTCTAAAATCCTTCAGGGCCTCTGGGCCTGATAAAATAAACTCCATATTTCTGACTAAACTAGCCCAACTATTGTCTGCACCTCTCACCATTCTTTTCAATAGCTGCTTCTCGGAGGGTTATTTCCCGAACTCCTGGAAACAAGCAAACATTACTCCGGTTTACAAAAATGGTTAAAATCATGTGTTAATTCATATAGACCCATCTCCCTTCTTTCTGTTCTCGGATCAATTTGTGAAAAAATTATCACAGACAGGATTCAAAAACATGTCCTCCCATTTCTTTCTCCCTCCCTGCATGGCTTTGTAGCGAATGGCTCCTGTGAAACCAGCTTAGCTGTCCTACTGTCTCACGCCACGGATGCCCTAGCAAATAGACAAGAACTTGACGTCGTATATCTAGACTTCTCCAAAGCATTTGAAACCGTCAATCACAAACTTCTTATACACATGCTTGCCTGCATATTTAGTATACACGGGCCCCTCCTTCAGCTTTTAATGTCATATTTGACTGGCAGAGAACAACGTGTGGTCTTCCCTAGTAGCACATCCAAGTGGCTCCCCATGCTTTCAGATGTTCCTCAAGAAAGCTCCATAGGACTAATTTTATTTTCCCTCTTCATTGATGACTTATGTGAACAGACAGATAATTCCTGCTCTGTACTTCTCTACGTTGATACAGAAGATATTTTCTTCCTTCCTTCAAGCCGCTATAGATTCTGTTGAAATGTGATCCAATAATTGGTTACTGAAAGAAAATCCTTCCAAAACTGCTGCAATGCGTTTCTCACTCAAAACCCATAACACAAAATGCACTTACACATTAGCCTCATCTAATATACAATGAGTAGACCATTACAAAGACCTTGGTATAATATTTGATGAAAAAGTCAATTTTACTCCTCACATTGAATTTGTAACTTCTAGAACACTCAAACTTCTTGGACTTCTTTACAGATTTACCGATATTAAAGTTCTCAGAACTCTTCGGTCATATTTTCTCACTTGTGTACTTCCTACAATAGAATACTGTTCATCTATCTGGTCTATGGCTTCTGGAACCAACTTATATAAATTGTACAAAGTCCAAAATTTCTTTATCCGCATTGTACATCACAGGGTACCCAACCTCCAACATAACTCTAGCGTAAACATTTTGAATTCTCTGGACTTAAAAAACATAGACACACGAAGAAAACTAAGTGGTTTAAAATTTCTTTATAAAATAATACAGGGCATACTCAGGACCAACGACCTACTTCCACTTTTTAACCTAAGAGTACCCAGACAAAATGCCCGATCCCAAAATATTTTCTACCTCTCAAAACCGAGATTGTGTTTGGTCCAGCGATCTCTCGTATACAGATTATCACATTCTTACAAGACTCTTCCTTTGCCACCTGTTTTCTGCCTCAGTAAAAGTAAATTTCCAAAAGTTTGTTATATAAATCTGGAATGAATGACAAAAATAAATTTAAAAAAATGATTGTATTTCTTATTGTATAATTATTTTTATTGTTATATCATATTGTTGCAAGAACAGTGTAAAATGGCGTTTGCTGCATCCGTACTAACTTCTAACAAATAAAGATCTAAAATGATGTGGGAGACTAAATTTTATTTTCAAAAGTAAATTACCAACGTGTTTCAAGCATAAAGTTTATAATCAATGTGTCTTACCTGTGATAATGTACGGTTGTGAAACTTGAACATTGAATGCGCAAACGACTCAAAGATTAAGAGTCACACAAACAGCAATGGAGAGATGCATGCTAGGAATAACTAGGAAGGAGAAGAAGATGAATGGATTCGCGGACAAACAATGGTAGAGGATATAATCAAGACTGCGAAGAAGATGAAGTGGAGATGGGTTTGTCATATAGCTAGACGAACAGATGGAAGATAGACGACGAAAGTGCGAAAGCGCTACATTGGATTACTAGAGAAAAAAAACGACCGAGACGACATTGAAATGCAAGACGAGTAGATGAAATAAATCAAGTGTTTTTCAGGAGCTACATGGATGAGGAAAGCATCAAACTGAGATATGTAGAAAGAAAAGGGAGAGGGTTTCATCCAGCAACGGATAGAAAATGGCTGAATATGATGATGATGATGACACACACAAAATTTATATATTATTATGTTATTCTGATTCAAGGTCAACTTCTAAGATAACATTCACATTTCTCAACTGACAAGTTATTTCTAAGCTACCTCAGGATGTAAATATTTGCGTATGATTCTCAATTGCTACATGGATGCGTATGTAGAACAGAAAAACACACATTCTGTTCCAGAAATTCATCAATTCTTAACATTTTTCTACCATTTGAATAATTACAATAATAGTGTGAGGCCAGGTCTGACCCTAACCAGGGGGTTTGACATAAGGAACACCTGAATATTATAATACACGTACTATTTCAATTCTTTGTATCAGTTAGTAGCTACGTGGTTCCAGTGGCGGATTACCAAATAGGCCCACTAGGCATATGCCTAGGGGGCGGCAGCTTTTGGGGCGCCAAATCCTGTTTCCAGAATATCAAGAATAATAGCCGGAAATGTTTTTTTTTTAAATAATATGAAGGTATTTTTCTGTCTGAAATATTCATAGTTTTCAACTTTATTCTTTATTATAAAAACTACAGTAGTAAATAATCGCGGTAAATAATTACGGACATTTCTAACTCGGTGTAACTAGATTTTGTCTTACTGTATTTGCTGGTGAATTCAGTTGGTAGATACTGCATTAATTGTTAGTACGTTTGCGATTTGGTGGGTTGTTTTTATCAAGTAATGAAGCGAACAAAATTAAGTGGGGCGGCTTATCGTAAACTTACAATACAAAAGCGTGAAAGAGAAGCATCCTTAGAGAAAAATCTTGGTAGAGTGGACACGTTTTTATAGGCGAAAGAACAAGTGAGTTGCGAAAGCTGTTCAGAAATTTGAAGTGAAAACGACTACATAGAGTGAACTGTGAAACGCAAAATGCTCAAACTATTGTGGGTTTAGTGGAGGAAGTAAGTGCTCCTGAGGTACTATTCTCTCAGTTCGTAGGAGTTTCTGATTGTGACAGTGATAGTGTCAATTTCGTTAGTGATGATCCTGCCTAGTAGTGTCTGAATGAGTCTACGGAAGACGTGGAATTAATCAGAATCCTGAAAACGATTTTTCTACATCGCAAAGACTCATAGCATCTGCAGAATAGAAGAATCTGTGATTTGCCAACAGAAATGTTAGCATTTATACGGAAAGAAAAGCTGCAGCTTATGTTTCGAAATGTGGATTGTGGACATTGTATTAAGAATATTTTTGTATACTGCTATAACAAACTGTTCAGCTGAATGTTCATTTTCGTCTCTAAAAAGACTAAAGACCTATATCCGCAACCACATGTAATAAAAGACTGTACAAGTTATCTATTCACCACATCAAAGCAGACCTCTTGACTGATGGGCACATCAACTTTGAAGAACTTGTACACGAATTTGCAGCAACCCAAGTGAGTCCGAAGCAGCTTCACCAGTCATAAATTCAGCAGCCATAAATGAAGCAGCAGTAAGTTTTAAAGCTTCATTTATGACTGGTGAATTTAATTTCTCAATACATTACATAATTTTAGGGGTAGCACATGCAGCCAATGAATTGTTTGTATTATATTTTTATTACTGATTACTTTTATTTCAGTGCTCACTACTTTTTATATTAGCCTGTAAAGATACTGCAAAAACTATTTTTCTTTTGAGAAGAGCGCACATTTTGTGCCTAAGGGCGTCGAGGAAGTTTAATCCACCGCTGCATGGTCCTGTATTAAAAATTTGTTTGGGCTGATTATACAATTTCAAGCCTCTTAGACATTCTGTGTATTGCATTTTTAAATCATTTTTTGACAGCCTGCACACCATATTGAACAACAACATTTGATCACTATTTGAATACATGAACAACATTGTGAACCACAAAATGGAAGTTTTATTAACTAGCAGTAGAATTATCAAAAGCTAAAATTTCAGACTTTTGGAGTTGGCCTTTTAGAGATATTTAGTTTTGAATCTCGCAATTTTTGTAAATGTTCCAAATTTGAAACAAAATATTACCAGAAAAGATTCTTAACTCACGCTTCATTTCTCCAAAACAGAATAATCTCTAACCACACTCCTGGTAACAGAAAATACCCCACCTCTAGGTTAGCGCGGCAAAATTCGTCTGCCCGAGGTTACGGGTTCCTGATTTTAAATTGCAGATGAAAATGTTATGACCGACCTTATAATAGTTGCTGTTGCCCCATCTCGCACACGTGTCATCACCACTGTCTTGTTTTACATTTTGTGATACGCATCCAAACAATACCGGGGCTCCATAGTCTAGTGGTTAGAGCGTTGGATTCGTCCGCGTGGTCCCGGGTTCAATCCCTGGCTGGAGTCCCACTATTCGCCGTCCACACAGCGTCATGAGGCAAACTGGGGTGTCACGTGAATAACGACGTGACGGCCACAGTCTGCCTAGAAAGCCTCTGATACGCCTGTCCGTGGTTAGGTAGTGCCAGTGCTGACCACACAGCCTCCACTCAGGGGGATGCAGTTCTACCAACCACTGACAAATGGCGTTGGGGCAGGTTCAGGACCTATCGGCCTGTCACGCGAGTGGTAATTTATTATTATTTATCAAAACAATACTAAATACGTCTGATGTTCAAAGAATTCTGAGCAAATTATGTTGCGAAGGTAGAAATACAACTGTTACTTTTCTACGACCACAGCCAGAATGACCCTCGTGAAAATGTTTTAACACTTTGTTCTTCCCAGGGGGTGGGAGTGGATGGGGGAAAGAGATTGGAAGGAGAATGAATTCAGCCATCAGCAGGGGGTAAGAAAGGCGTAACTAAGTTGTGGTTTGTTTATTATAACGGAACAAACGTAGAAGTTTTCTGACTGTAATAATCATGTAACTTATAACAAAAAGAATAAGATATTCAAATTATTGCATCATCTAAATGTCGCGATGGGTTAATATTGAAACTTATACTATGAAACGTCTCAAAATTTCATTTTTTAATTGTTCATAAAATGGAGTCATGCTTGAATTTTTTCTATAACAATTAGCACTTGCAACAATTAAATTAGTAAAAAAAGAAATTGTAAATTTGGAACCAATTAATTTCTAAGCCTTTATTTGGTGCAAATCTGGTAAAATTTCAAGCCTTTATTGTTCAGTTTCGAGTCAGACATGAATTTTCTCTACAACAATTAAGCGCTCGCAACAATGAAACTAATAAAATGACATAAACTTGGTACCGATTAATTCCTAGATATTCATTTGATGTATAACGTGACACAATTTTGTTTCTCTATTGTTCATAATATGGAAAGAGTCGTGAATTTTCACTGCAATAATGAAATCAATAGAAAATTGGAAAATTGGCACGGATTATCACCTAGACCTTCCCTAGGTGTACGATGTGGCACAATTTTATTGTAATATTCTTAATGTGGAGTCAGGCGTCAATTTTCTCTGCAACAATTATGCATTCGCAACAATGAACAGAACAAAATATGGAAAATTCACACGGATTGTCATCTGCGTATACTTATAGTCCTCTTTTGGAAAAAGTTTCAACATTTTAAATTCATATTTGTGTAAGTTGTCGCAAAGTTTCTTCTAAATGAAATAACACAGAAAAGATAGGAAGTTTACAAGGACATCTAGTGTTTTAAGTTTAAATTCATTCAGCTTTGAAAAAAGAAAACAACACTTGGGAATTTGTAGATCTTCCAAGGAACGCGAAAGTTATAGAAAACCGGTGGGTCTTTCAAACCAAACTAAATTCAGATAGTACTGTTCAACGGTTCATGGCTAGATTGGTGGCAAAAATCTATGCTCAAAAGGCGGGTATAGACTACACCAAAACAGTGGCGCTGTACGATACGGTGAGTGTTGTGTTAGCTCTAGCAGCAACAGAAAAGTTAAAGGTAAAGCAATTTGATGTGAAAACTGCTTTCCTGAATGGTATACTACAGGAGAAAGTCAACGACAACTGTGGGCGTGTGTGTGTAAACTGAAAAGAAGTTTATACGGGCTCAAGCAAGCACCTATATGTTGGAATCAGAGACTAGTTACGTTCATGAAACAAGAAGGTTTCAAAGTAAGTGATGCGGATCCTTGCTTGTTCGTACGTCGACGAAAAGGGAAGAAACTAATTGTGACAATTTCGTAGATGACGGACTAGTTCTAAGTAATGACCAGGACGAGATTGATCATTTCATTGATCAGCTACAGCGGAAGTTCAAAATAACAAGTGGTGAACTTCCTAGTTTCTTGGGCATACAGATGGAACAACGAAAAGACGGAATCTTCGTGTGTCAGCGAGTGTACGTGGAAAACATTTTAAGACAATTCAACATGAACGAATCCAACTGTGTAGTCACACCCAGTGACAAGAGTGGGGGTGGCACAAGTGATTTGCTAAGTGAAAGTGTACTATTTCGTGAGGCTGTGTGATGTCTCATGTATCTAGCTACTGCAACACGTCCTGATATTGGCTTTGCAGTGGCCCAAGTAGCAAGAGTTGTGGAAAGACCAACGAAAGCTGATTGGTTGAATGTGAAGAGAATTTTCAAGTATCTAAGAGGAACTTCGAATCTTGGGTTTTCTACAAGAGAGATGGGAAGACAACGATGAAGATCTACAGTGATGCAGATTTTGCAGATGATTTGAAGTCAAGACGTTCAACTAGTGTAGTGTAGTGGCAACTTACAGATAGTGTAATTATGTGGTCCAGCAAATTACAAACGTCAGTTGCTCTGTCAACGACAGAAGCAGAGTTTGTTGCGGAAAGTGAAGGCGCAAAAGAGTTTTTATAGTTAAAGCGTGTGTTTAGTAATTTAAGTGCACCACAGGATGAAAAGTCAGTGCTTTATGTAAATAATGCCAGTGCTGTAAAGTTAGCAAAAAATTCAGAATTTCATAAGCTGTGAAAGCATATTAAAGTGAGGTATTATTTTATGCGTGAGTGCTATCACGAAGGAAAAATCAATCAATGTAGAACACATTAAAGGTAAAAGCAACTAGCATACATCCTGACTAGACCTCTTGAAAGAATGAAATTTTAAGAATTGAGAAAAAGCATGGGTGTAAATGTTTAATACAAAAGTTTCATTACAGGTGTTTAATGTAATTGAAGTACAGTGCTCTTAGGAGGAAGTGTTGGAAGTAAGCTTACTGAACTTCTAGTTTTCTTATATGTCTTTGGTAGCGATATCAGTACCTCCTGGCGTATGTTAACAGAAGCTCAGTCTGTGAACAAAGATGGCGGCGTGTGCCTGAACCGAGAAAGTCATGTTACTCTCGTAAAGTGTCAACAGTGTACAATGTGAACAGTTGCTTGTTGTATCTATCTTAAGTTGCTTATTAGCAAATATCATTCAGTTAACTTGTTCTAGTCTTACTCACTATCCACTGTGTATCAACTCTGCAGTGAGCAACTTATGACCACGGTTCAACAAATGCTTCACAAGGATGTTTGAAATGCCAGATTGTTGTTGCAGTATGAAGATGATAATTTATATAACTCCGCAAAATTATATCGGGATGACCAAGCTTTTCTAGTTTGCAGCCAATTTTTGTTAAATATTTTTAGTTATTTTATTTTAATGAAAGGAATGGGTAATTTATTTTTATTTTTCAAAATATATTGATCTCGTTTTTCTATTTTAATTTAATTTTGGGGAACGATGAAATAATTTGAATAATGTAATACGTTCTAAGATATAAACATCTAACCTTATATGTTTGACAAATGGTATCTTGGAAGTGAAAGCTAACCGTTTTTGGAAAACAATCTGCGTTCAGTTAGAGGAATGTTGAGGAAAGACCTAGTCTAAGATGAGTACACTTGAAAATACGCCACTGAATTCTCGCGACAGCTCGGAATGTCGGAGGTAGATGACACATCCAGCATAACAACAGGAAATGTAGAACACATTCCATGCGCAGTAACGACTTACATAAAAAGGAAGGCAGTAGAGCAATACATCAGAGAATCAGAGACGTAGAGGTCAGAAACATCAGAAATCAGAGAATGTCGGAGATCCATGAGAGTTCCAAAAGTACTTTTGGGGCATGTTAGACACCACACAAGGATAGCTGCGCCAGTCTACCCCATGATCCACCATCAAGGGTTATCTGACCTACTGCCCGACCCTGGGTCGCATCAGACCTAGGCTTGGAGTTAGCTTCAGCTACCTACAGCTTTATGGCATGGAATGGTTCCTAGCCTCGATCGCCCCTTAGTAGTTGAGTTGAGCCAAGCAGTACCTTCCGAGGAGCCGTCTTGTGTTGGCCTCCTGTCGTCCGTCATCCTGCCCTCTTCGAGGGTAAGTGTGGCTTTCATTAGGCTAGATCTGTTTCTAGTTCATTCGTCTGCGTTCTATTTGTCACCCATCTTTACTTAGATTCTTTGTAAGCATGGGTCTAATAAATGCCCTTGATTTTTAATGCGGTTTGTTATTTCTAGTGCTCGAACACCCCCCATGTCTGTCTACTACAGCTACCCAGAACCCCCTTCCCCCAGAGGTATCATTCTTCTCAGTTGCCAATTGAGGTAGGTTTTTGTCTTAAACCAGGCAAGTGGCAGGACTGTCGCTTTTTCTCCCACCACCTTCGAACATCGATATGTCATCTAAGACATACCTGGAAGATCAAAAATAGTCCCCATCAGCAACGACGACCTTCTTCCAATGTTCTGGAAGGCCATGGATTCCATCGCGGTAGAACTTGGTGGGCCGTGAAGCGAAGAAGGTATCAAGTGCATTTTGTACCTCTACTAGGGATTTGAACTGGCGTCCTCTAAGGTGAGTGTCCAAGGAATGGAACAGGAGAAAATCGGACGGTGCAATGTCCGGGGAGTATGGCGGATGCAATAGTGTTTCCCATCCAAGACATAGAATGGTGTCCCAGCTCATCCTAGCCACGTGGACTTAGCGTTGTCCTGTAACAGGAGGACTCCTTTGCGATTCAGAAGTGCTGGCTCCAGAGTTTTGAGTTTTTGTTGAACACGGTTCAACTGCTGACAGTACACAGTTGCATTGGTGCTCTGACCAGCTGGTAGCAGTTCCCGATGCACGATGCCGCGATCAGTCCACCAAACACACAGGAGGACCTTCTTCTGGTGCAGTGCTGGTTTCGGCTGTTTTGGAATGGGTTCATGGGATGCTAACCAATGATTATGGCGCCATGGAGCTTCGTACAGGACCCACTTCTAATCGCATGTCAACACCCTGTCCAGAAACGGCTCCTTCCTCAGACGTGACAGCAAAGAAACACAGGTGTCTGCTCCCGTTGCCTTCTGGCCCAGAGTCAAATCATGTGGGACCCATCGACCCAACTTGTAGTGCTTCCCAATTTGATGGAGGTGCTGCCAAATGGTTTCTCCACTCACACTGAATTGTAGTCCCAGTTCCTCACATGTCTGGCCACTGTTCGCCTCAATTGCTACCTGGAGATCTTAATTTTTTATCTGTGTTGGTCTTACTCCACGTGGTGCGTCTTCGAGTGTTTCGTCACCGTCCTCAAACTTGGTAAACCACCGCTGCACTGTCCGCGTAGTCACGACGCCCTCACCAAAGGCCTGGCATATCTTCCGC
>JAGDQP010015697.1:0-11561 GCA_022664845.1 Lepisma saccharinum
AGTATGACTATCAAATCCTTATAAATTGCCTAAAGTGAAACATCGTGTATGCCCATCTTGTATGTTGTAAATTTTGCTCGCTAGCTGTTTTACAATTCTGTCATATATTACATTATAATTCTATTTCTAAAACTATTATTTGACATACTATGTTTCCATAAATAAAAATATTACACCGCTTACTCTACTTTTATCTACGGTATTAATAATTACGCCGCGCTACCGAATCGTCTTCCGTAATGTGACAGTGTGACCAAGACTGTTAAACAAAAGACTGCGCAGATGCGACCAACCAATCCCTCATGAAGAAGTAGTTTCAAACTTTCTCGCATATAAAAACTACATTTTCAAATATATATTCCAGTTTCCTTTTAATTATACTACACCAATGTTCTTTCCACTGTATGTACAGGATGAATATAGTCAATCAACCTGCTTAGTAACTATTGATCCTTTATATAGTCTATAGTTTATAGTATCCAGCAAAAATATCGGGATGCCAGCCTATTTTAATGGAAGATCATTTTCCACCATGCCAGCAACATATGCTGGAATCCAGCAAGCTACGTTGGATTTATTTCCAGCTAAAACCAGCATGTGATGCTGGTCCAGTAATTTCCACCAAGAAAACCAGTAACTTCCACTAAAGCCAGCAAGTTCCAGCAAAATTTTTTGCTGGTTCCAGCAACAAATTTCAACCTGGGTAGCGATACATTTCTGCCATCGTTCCGGCAATGTGTGGATGCCAGACCAAAAAACTGTGCCTCTTGTGCTGCAAACCAGTCATCAAGCCATTTTCGTACATTTTCGTAAGATGTGAAGCGCTGGTCAGCAAATGCGTGTCGCATGGATGCAAATAAGTGAAAATCGGAAGGCAGCAAGACTGGTGACTAAGCCGCATGCGGAAGGATTTCTCAGCCAAACGTCGCAATCGTTTCCTTGACCGGTTTTTTTGTGTGGGAGGGTTCATTATCGTGAAGCACAATCACTTTATGTTGTCTTTGGTCATATTGTGGTCGTTTTTCACGCAAAGCTTGATGCAAATCGATCATTTGTTGTCGGTAGCGTTGGGTATTAACGGTTTCGCCAGGTTTCAGCAGTTCATAATAGATCCCACCAAACACAAAGCATTGTCTTCCGTCGATTGCGATTTGGTCATGTAGTCGATGTCGCCGGTTCTCCTGGAGTTACCCATGATCTTTTACACTTAGGATTCTCGAAATAGATCCACTTTTCGTCACCAGTCACAATTCGATGGAGAAATGATTTCCTTTTGTACCTGGCGAGCAGAATTTCGCAAGTGGTTTTTCGGTTTTCCTGTTGTCGTTCAGTCAATGCATGTGGAACCCTTTTTCCCACCTTCTGAATCTTGCCCATGGCTTTTAAACGTATCGAAGCTGCTTCTCGTGTCACATTTAATTGATCCGCGAGTTGTTGTTGCGTTTGAGCGTCATCCTCATCCAACAAAGCCTGCAATTCGCTGTCTGCAATCTTTTTCGGTGGTCTTCCACGTTCTTCGTTTCTCACGTCAAAATCGCCACTTTTAAAGTTTTTAAACCACGCATAGCACTGTGACTTACCAAGAGCATGATCACCCTAAGCTTCGACAAGCATGCGATGCGATTCTGCAGCAGTTTTCTTCAAATGGTAAGAAAAAATCAATGCTGTCCGCACATCGTAGTTTGTAGGTACAAATTGCGCCATGTTCAACGCTATTAAACACTACACTATGACATGAAACTTGTTTGGTTGTGAGTTGCAAATCGTTATCAGCAGTGAAAACAAGCAAGTGGCGCCAAGGACGCAGTTTTACGGTAACCACAGTGACAGCTATCGCCGTCTATGCACAAATTCCGGTTTCATATTTACACACTTGGTATATTAAAATGCAGAAAAAAGGTATAATGATTAGAAATAGGCAACGGAAGGTAAAATAGGCAAAAAATGCAAAATGAAAACCTCTTTAAACGTTCCTACGATGAGTAAAAACGTTACCATTTATTTATATGCTCTTAATTCATAACGAAAACGGAAAGGCATTTTGCCAAACTTCCGGGCTCTATTAATGACATTTTTAGTTTTTTTTTCTTTTATAGGAAAATTCAACATGATAACTAGTTCTAAATGTACTTAAGCAGGTTGTATGACCGTATAGTCGTCGGGTTATAAAACTGATTATATATAAAATTCAAGAGCAATTGAAAAGCTAAAAATTAGTACAGTATTCAGAATGTTGTATAGCGGAATTCTCAAAAGATCCTTCTTGGGAAAAATCCACCACCTTAAAAAAAAAAAAGATATCCTTAATCTTCTAATTTGATTAATGTTCTTGAATAAATTGAATTATCAACTTCGTTTAGAAGCTAAATTGACATTTCTACACTCTTTTATTGAAATCGCCGTGACTCAGGCGTTAACGCGTCTGACTAGAAATCGCGTGGCCCGGGTTGAAATTCCGACCTATGAGCAGATATGTCTACAGTATGTTGAATATGTTAAACGAAACTGTAAACAACGAATTACTCTAGCTTTTGATGGCTACTCCACGAACGAAAGATAAGGAACACTAGAGGAGAGCTGGTAAAAGCCGGCGATGGAATAGGTCTTCGATGATTTTAAACCATCGATTATACCTCAAAGCCATTCTTTGGCACATGACAAAACCATATTTATAGCTCTTTTAATTAACAAATCATCTCAAATCTGCGAGTGTCACTGTACTTCAAGTTTCCGGCGGTGTAGACTCATGGATAATTTCAACATCGATGACACTTTCCAAAAAGGAGAGAACTCCGTTGTCGTGGTAGAAGATCCAGATCCAGTAGCCGTCTTAGATGCACACCCTGATACAGGTGATATTTGGATGCTGGTGCCTGAGAAAAAAGACACCCCTAACAATGTTTATAGTAGAGAAAAACTGCTTAGATATATTCTTTCTAATCTTAATTCCCTTCACACAACCATAGGATATGACGCAACTTCTGCGCTCTTTAGAAAATTAAAATGTAATTCCTTCAATAAATTTTCAGAAAATACTGCTTAAAGAAGACATGAAACGTGTTGAATGCTTACAAATTGAATGCTACTCACCAAGAAATAGTACCAGCAAGAGAGGTCTTTACTCTTGTTTTAAATGGTTATGATATCAACAAGAAGTTAGACGACGAAAGGCATCACCAATACATGAGAACTGTGCGCAAGTAATCGGTCAAGCCAGCATGTGACTTGGGTTTACTCCCACTGACATCACAACAGCAAAGTAGTAGTAGTTTTTCACCAGGTTCAGAAGTGAAAAGGCGTGCATTTACCAGCAACGGATTGGGGATGGGTTCTGACCAATGGTTATTATAAACCTATGACAAATGATAAGGAGCCTGCAAATTGAAAACATCTTGAACATGTATCATACAACTGTAAGATTAGCTGCGAAGGAAAGTGTGTGTAGAAGTGCCTAAACTCCTCCATCATATGTGGCTATTGTGTCGTACACGGTTGTGAAACAGTCCTCGCGTTCCTGATGAGAACGATGATACCTAGAATTTGGGAGAACTGTGTAACAACTGAGAGCAACACAAATACTTGGTTAAGTACATATATAATCTTCCCATTTAGATATTAAATACTTCAATGAAATAAGTTAACTTTTGTATCTACACAGAATGTGATACATTAAATCGACTGTGTTTATGATGCATTTCAATTTGGTATCATTAAGTGTGATGATCCGTCCACAAACATGCGGTCAAAACAACCTGCTTAAACACATTTAGATTTAGTTACCATATTCAATATCCCTATTAAAGATGAAACCCGTAAAAATATGTTTTATTTATTTATTTTAAAAAAAAGAGGCTAGAAATAAATTTAGCTTTTGAACGAAATTGATAGTTCAATTTATTCAAGCACCCGAAATTAAAGAAGGCGGCGGTTTTCACAAAATGGTGGATCTTCGGCAAGTGGGATTCTTAGGACTTTCGGCATGTTGTTCATAGCAACACTTTGAATACTGCACCAATTTTCATCCTTTGAATTGATTTTCTTCAATTTTGTATATCATAGAGTTAGGAAGAAAATAGAGAGAACATCCATGACATCACATTAAGCCAAATTATGGTTCAGCGGCAGCCACCTTATATGGAGTCATTAAAGTCCCTCTATATCGAGTACTGTGAGGACTGCCTTTTTCGATAGGAGGCTGAGTGCACCTCAGAGAGCCATGCATAGGAACACTGCGAGAAAAGCCTCCTGTACCCTGGCCAGGATTTGAACAAGTAGTTCGTATTATAACTGGGGGATGGGAGGATTTCGCTCACCGACAACCTGCTATTATTTACTGATCCGCCGTAGCTCAGTGGTAGAGCGTTGGCGTAGCATGTCGGGAGGTCGTGGATTCGAACCCAGCGGCTGGCCATTCTGACTGATGTTTATTCTTAGTCACACCAGGCAAATGCTGGATGGCACTATCCTATAGGTCTTGCCGGCACCTTCCCAACTCCTTTCCCTTCCTCTATCCCGGTCCTCCCGCCTGAGCCTTAGATGCCGAAAGACCGTAAATAAAATCTCAGCAAAGTTTATGATTGAGGGAATGTCGCATAGACAGGCTTCTCTACGTATGAATTTCATTGTTAAGAAAGTAATATGGTTTAATAGGGCAATCCCGCTCGGTTTGCAATTTCTGGAGCTGTCATTTATGACGATGCCGTGATAGCTTTGCATGCTTCTATCTCCGAAACAAGAGCCTGGGTTCCAAATTTCTTGAAACGAACTTTTTCTTGTTTTGGAATCCCCTACATGGTGCTACAGCTATGGAGAAAAAGATTGTCTCATATCTATAACTGATTTTTTATTTCAAAAATAAATAATTTGGAAAATCATATAAATTTCTTGGCTTACAGACATATGCACAATCACATGACCTAATTTTGAGGAAAATATCGTTCTGATACACGAGGGTGGTAGATGTCACACACGGGAGGGACATTTTCGGGAATTCTGGAAGTATTCTTTAATGCGACAATTGTTCTGTCCGTAGTTGTACATACTATATTTTTAGCGTCTCTATTTTCCAACTCCCTCTCTCTACTGGTAAAGTGTAGGTTGCCCTGTGGTGAAGGTGGTTCATAGTTATGACACAGGATCAATCACCCGTCCCAGTTTCCAACTAAAGTTTATTTGAATGAATTTTCTTCAGAAACATTCTTCCTAGCATAAAAGAAATACTAACACATCCACCCAACCTATGCTCCTACACTCCGCCCCCCCCCCCCCCAAAAAAAAAATATTGAGAATATCAGCTACTCTCCTCAATCTTCGGATTGGCTGCCGTGTACTCTTGTCGAAAAGGGAATACAAAAAACAGGAAGGAATAAAACAAGAAAATAACAAGAAAGAACTGCAGAATTAGCAGGTACCTTTTTTATTAGTGGTAGAAACAAGAACATTGGCTTGGCAGATTAGTTAACAAAACATTTACGGCTGTGATATCTAAGTTGTTATAAATAAATGTTAGTTTTCAAAACCGATAACAGTAATAACAATTTAGCAGAAATAACTACTATTAAATAGTTATTATTTAGCAAATATAACTGCTATTAAATAACGCTTAAATTATTTTTGTCCGTCTCTACAATGCACAGCACAACACATCTGGGACATTTTCAAGCAATTTACAATTGTCAGTTATCTGCGACACAGCTGTCTTTTCGAACAACGATAACTATTTTAGAGTTTTCATCTGATATGGGTACTTCTCATTAGTAATGGCTGATTTCCATACAAGCTTGCGTTGTTTGCGATTTGGGTGAGTTATTGAAACACGTGTAAAAGGAAGAACGCGTAATAAAACACGTTTCAATTGGCTACATTCTCTAATCGCAAGCAAAACAAGTAACGCAAGCTTGTATGAAAATTAGCCCTAACTTTCTCTTCGCATAAAAATGAAAAGGCAATACTCGGAAAGGAGGGTCTGTAAATATGGGGCCAGTCAATGTGGTGGATGGGCCTCGTCCCTTTCCTCTCTTGGCTTCATTCCCCTCGTTTTTAAAACAGCCTGAAGCTCCCTCTATTTATATTCCTAACTCTATGTTGTATATAATCATTTTCATGATCCGGCAAATATGTGGTCAAAACAATCCGCTTATACGTTCAATTTTCCCATTAAAGACGAAACCCCTAAAATGTCATTCAACTTATCAGGATATCGGTTTTTACTTCAATAAGAGAGACTAGAAATAAATTTCGCTTTTAAACAAAATCCGTATTCAATTTATTCAAGGACTCCATCGAAATAGGAGAAATTAAAGATGGCGGCAGTCTTTACAAGATGGTGAATTTTTCTCAAGTGGGATTTTTTTGGGTCTTTTGGCATGTTGTTAAGGGCATTCTGAACATTTGTACCAACTTTCAGTTTGGTATTTAAAAAAATCTGTGTCAAAATGTAATTGTACCACAGCAAGTAGTTTTAACTTTTAAGTACAGGATTGCGTTATCTTCCATTCCAAGATGTTGTCATATCATCAGGCTGTTCAAGGTAAACTGTCACCTAACGATAAAGTAACAAAAATAAGCCTAGTTACCAAACAAACTTTACAAACTATCGAATGTGTCCTGTTCTCGGAGTATATTATGTGATTAACGGAACAGGACACATTTTGTTGAAATTATCTGTATAACAACCTTTGCTTTAACAGAAATCCAATTTTTACACTGAATTACAATATTTTGTAAACTTAAATACAATATTTCTAGAAAATTCGATCTGTAGCTTTCAGCTAATTATCTAAAATCACTCAGATATCTGTTTTCTCTGTCATATGCGACAGTATTTCTGTTAATTTCTTTCGATGGGGATCATCGATTTTCTTAAAGGGGACTTTGAAACATTCCTTGCAATAAACTCTCATTAGATCTGCATTTTGGAACAGCAGTGGGGAGGCACGCAGATTCAAGTCCTGCCAGCAAACATCCTGAATCTGGTTGTTCATGATTTTCTTTATTTTCAACTTGTGAATGCCGGGTTAGTACATAAAGTAAGGCACATTGCATTCCCTTTCGTGTGTGGAACATGGATAAGAAGAGTATGGAACTATCTTTCTAACTTGAAATAAACACAGTAGCAAACAATAAGGACAATTTTCGTTATTTTCACTATTTATTGAATCTTATTTTTCTTTTTCTTAAAAGAAGATGACGTCTTTAATTGAAGGGGCTAATCAAGTTCAAGGTTGAAGGAAAGTGAAAGTTTTATCGAAGAAAAGGAGAAAGTGTACTTTAATTCATAGATGAGAGAAAAACAAGCAACGTTACAGTTCCGGGAAATTTGCTGCGCATGATACCTTTAGAAGCAGGAATTACACAAGTCTTTTAACTTTCTTTGCAGAAGCCTCACCAGTTACGTCACTCTCTTCATCTTGTAGGAAGCGCAACTCGCATCTCTCTCTCTCTCTCGCTCTCCCTCTCTCTCTTCACAACGTGAAACTATGTTGGAAACTTTAGCGGTTGTTTTTCTAGAGCAACGAAAAGGAGAGATGGTAGCGAAACTGTCTTTTTAAAGCTTATTTTATTTTAAAACTTTTAGGTTTTCTATATTTTAATATTAAAATCTCTGTATAGCTTTACAGTTCACAATCAGTAGGAAAATAAAGGCACCAAGCAAATATCTGAGTACCAATCTTCCACAAAGCAGGAAAGATATTATTAAAAATATTGTTAAAAGAATATTATTATCTCCATTAAAAAAGGAAAAATATTTTTCTGCATTATATATTTCCAAATTATACGTTTAAAAACTTTGTCAATCCTTAGACTATTTTCGGTGTGATTGGTTGAAAATAATATTTTTGGTAATGTTTTTAAAATATACTCTTAAAAGATTTATAAATTATATTTAGCATTATTTTGAAAGTGATTTCTTTCAGTGTGGGCCTCCATTTCTTTCCTGGGTACTGTACTCAAAACATTCTTGGATAAATATTGAAAATAAAATTAAGAAATAAAACAGAAAGGAAGAAAGGGTAGAATTTAGAAATGATCGATGAAAATCAAGGATGAAATTAGGAAAACAATTTCACCTCAGTGTAACCAAAAGTATATCGGGCTATTCACACCTAAACCTCTGTCTTTGCATACCGAGTACTTTCAAGATGACTTATATATCTACCTCTCTTGTCAAACGCGTTTATCAGACTTGATTTCAATGATAAACCATTATATAGGAGAGTAGTAAACTCACTTACTTAGGATATTTTATTGTTGCTTTGATTCTAGATCTGCTTATAGCAAGATAACTGCGATTCGATTACTATTCCTATCATATTAATTATAATTTGGCACTTCGGTTTGCTACGGGTTTCTTTCGTAAAAAGGAAGGTATTGTTTGCGGAGACTGATGAAACTTCACACGAATATACTAAGGGCTAAAAAAACAAACAAAAAAAACGAATCCTAGCTACCGTAGCTCAGTGGTAGAGTGTTGGCGATAGCATACGGAAGGTCGTGAGTTCAATCCCAGCGACTGACCGTTTTGATTTAGGATTTCCTAGGGTTTTTCCTCAGTCACACCAGGCAAATGCCGGGATCACACCTTCAACTTAAGCCCTGGCCGACAACTTCCCACATACTTTCTCCATACCTATCCCGGCCTGAGCCTTAGATACCTAAACGCCATACATAAAATTAAAATAAAAAATCTATTTTCTGGGAAATTATATCATGTAGAAGGATAGGACCAATGAACTTTTATGTTGAAAACAACTAATATAATGGAATTCAAATTAGAACAATTAGAATCTATACAAGTGAACCACACTTACTGAGTTGTATAATATTCATGACAGACATCTTAAATGTTGTTTGAAATTCTTTAACTGGAAGGGGATCATATGATTGTCAAGCTCAAGTAGAGACTTACTGGCCAATAAATCCTTCCATTGGCTATAGAGTTCGAGATCTGATGCTGAGAGTAATAATGATATCTCTCTCTGTAATGTAATTTACGTCAAAATGTAACTAGAATCGCACCAGTAATTGTGGATGGGTTCTATATCAGGTAAACAACATTCGAGAGTCACATTCATTACTGATAAAGACGTAATTGTATGAATTATATCTTCTATATGTAAAAAAAAAAAAAAAAAATGAAAGTGACTGTGTTTGCGTGAGCATCACACTAAAACGGCTTGACCGATTGGAACGATTTTTCGCACATGATCAGATATTAGACCCGTCTAGGAAGTTATCATATCAGTCACCATCTTGGATTCAAAATGACCGCCCAAAACGAATTTTTCACACTGTTTGAACTAAAGATTCGAAATTTGGCCTAAAGGTGTATTATCAAGAGTAGTTTAAGGAAATATTACATATTGAAAAAGTCGCCATTTTGGGTTTAAAACGGCCGCCTCAAAACCATTTTCTACACTATTCGAGCCGCACCAACATGCCGGCAATTCAGCAAACCTCCCATATGAGGGCACAGCCACCGAGGAGTCAGATCTGCACCATGGGGGCACATTACCCCGGAAAATCTTGTTACGATAAAGGGCGCGCAGTCCCCCAAACTACCCAAGTTATTGGCGCAGCCCGCCACGGGGAAGTGTGTATTGATGACACTCCCGATGACTGTTGCCAGAAAATTTAGTCACCCCGCACCAACGGGTGGGAAAATCAGCTAGTCTACTATAATAATACGAGTACTGAAGGTATATGATGAATTCATACTGCATCTACAGTATTATTGTCAACACACAAATCACAAGAATTCGAATCGTTTCATTGCCATTTTTCAGATATTCAAAACAAAATAGTTCCTTTTTACTATGGTCTCTATGTATATACTTGAGAAATCAGTAAATAATCAAACATAGTTCATTTATTAGTAGACAGGAATTATATTAATCAAAGCCATTCAGACGTAACAAATCTTTACTTGTATAGGCATGGTTAGAATAAGTTGTATTTTGATCCTAAGCATCTACTGTAGTAAAGTGACTAGACACTTGTTTTTTTACCTTTTTCCCAACTTTTCATAGCATTCATCGGAGAATCTAATTTGTCCCGGATTTCTCCAAAACTTCCTGGGAAATTTCAATGAGCAAGAGGAGGCAAAATTAACACGTTTTTATCAACTCGCTTTCTTGTCTGTCTGTTCGGTACAAAATATAACAAACTAACAGAAAATCAACTCGCTTTTTTTGTCTGCCTGTTCAGTACAAATTTTGCAATCGATTTTAAACTCACTTCCCATCATTCGATTTCTTTGAAATTCTGTAAACTTGCTTGCTTCTGATGACAATACAATATTCAATCATTAGATTTACGACAGAATAATCCAGTTAATTGTAATTAATGAATTAATTAAATAACTCGCTTTCTTGTCTGTCTGTACGGTACAAATATTGCAATCGATTTTTAATTAACTTCCCAATGAGCTAGAGAACTGAAACTTTAAACATAGCTCAGAACTGGATGAAAATGTAATATTAACTTATGGCATTTTGAAAAAGTTGCCATCTTGGATCCAAAATGGCCACCGAACCCTTTGTTGTATAGAATACACAGCCTAAACGGCTAGAGCAATAGAAACGAAATTTGGTATAAGAGTACACTATCACTAACAAGTTACGAAAATATTAACAAACGTTTCCATAGACGCCATCTTGGATACAAAATGATGGACACAAAAAATGCATTTTTCACACCGTTTGAGCTAGAGAAATGAAATTTGGTACGAAGGTACATGACCACTAGTAGGTTAAGAAAATATTACAAAATGTGAAAAAGTTGCCATCTTGGATCCAAAATATCCGCGAAACCAATTGTTGTATAGAATGCACAGCCTAAACTGCTCAGGCTAGAGAAATGAAATTTGGTATGAAAGAATGTTATCACTAGTAGGTTACGAAAATATTACCAACATTTCTCCAAAGACGACATCTTGGATCCAACATAGCGGACACAGAAATTAATTTTCTACACCGTTTGAGCTAGAGATACGAAATTTGGCATAAAGGTGTATCATAACAAGCAGTTTATCGCCATCTTGGATTCAAAATGGCCTCCTAAATATCATTTTCCACACCATTCGAGCTAGAGAAATGAAATTTTAAATAAAGGTGTACCATCATGAGTAAATCACGATAATATAATAAAACGTTTAAAATGTCGCCATCTTTAATCCAAAATGGCCGCCAAAAACATTTTTTAAACCACTGAATCTAGAGTAACAAATTCGGTATAAGATGTATGTCCAAGAGTTGGTTACGAAGAAAATAAATTAAAAAATGATTTTTTAAAAAGATACGCTTTTTAGATGGACTAAACAGTAAAAAAATAATAAATTGAATTAATCTTATGAATCGAAAAATAAAAGTGTGGGTGCTCTTAGATATTATGGTTTTATGATAAGGTAAGCAGGAGCAGCTACGCTTTTATTTTCCGATTCATAAAATTAATTCAATTTTTTTTTTTTTTTTTTACTTTTAGTGCATCTTAATAAAGCATATTTTAAAAAAAATACTTTTTAAATTAGTTTTTTAACTTACTCTGTAATCATGTTTCATCTC